>JAKCPB010001435.1:0-76635 GCA_021442155.1 Cymbidium sinense | reverse complement strand
TATACCCAAGAAGTTTAGGATTAATAAGAGGCTTAATTAAAAACTAATTAGTAAAATGAAGTTTCTGATAAAACCCAAATTCAAAGAAAATCATAATCCAAAACCCATTGAAATTAATTTTAAAATATTCTAGGTTGAATAATCTTTCCATAGGATTTTATTTCATAATTTTTTGAACTTTTTATATGGCATTATGAATTTTAGAAGATCCCTACATTAATTAGAAATTATTAAAACATCCTAACTAATCCTCTGGCTCATAGCGCGATGTGTGGCGGTAGTGGTCAACGCGCTTTACATCAGTTGCACCGTGAGGGGCTTACTTAAGTTGTGAAATTCCAAACTGTGGTTAGAAGCACACGTGGTTTGATCTCTGCCATCTGATCAATGATCGAACGGCTAGAGATCTCCCTGTAGTTTTAAAATGGATAAGGAATTTCTAAATGTGGGGAATTATCTCGGTTGTCCATCCAAAATGAGTAGATGGAAGGCTGATATCTCCCAAGTTCCTCCCCTTGATCAATAGAGACCGTCCATGATCAAAGGGAAGATCTGAGCTCGATTGAGCTCGAATTCAAACCAAACTCAACCCACACCATCTAAAGCTAAAGAGCGGCACATACAACGGTAAAAAATCCATGGGATTAAAATTTATTTCACCAAGCTCCACTCCACAATGAGTTTAATGGTCAAAAAATCTCATACTTTGTCAGAGGTGATCACTGGTGCTCGATTCCCTTGGAGAAGCTTCGTCTGGTTGAGACGAAGCTATGATGAAGTTTTGAGCACTTGAGGTTGAGTGGATTGGTATATGGACCACCTCCTCCTTAGCTAGCTTGCGACTTTGATCGAACTAGCTCCCCACTTACCTTTGGAACTTCAAGGAGAGCTTGGCTGCACTCGACTTGCCTTTCCAATGGAGTGTGCAAAAGCAATTGGAGTGAAATTTAGTGAAGAGGAAATTCAAGAATGGATTGAGCTCCCCTAATTTCAAACTGTGCAAAACCAAGAATATAAGATTTGATTTCACTCTAGGAAGCTTGAGGAGGCTGAGGAATGGCTTCTTTGGCTTCCCTAGGTTCAATCAAATTGAGGACTGATGGATTTGAGTTTGTTTAGGGAGAGTATATCTTCCCCTTGAAGGATCGGATGATCACAAGCCTTTGTGCCATTTTGATCTAATTGATCATATTGTGGAGTTTTTTTTGGCTATTTTGAGTGTGCACATGGTTGGTTTAAGCCAAGGAGTGGATTGCTAACCTCCCATGTGGTTGAATTTGAGTGGGAGAGGGAGTTTGAATTTGGCATTTTGACCCATGGGGTCATGTTTGGTCTAGGGATCAATTAGGCTGACCAAAACCCATTGGGTTGGGTGCACCACTCTTCTCTAGGTCCACTTGAGCTTTTAGGAAAGCCTCAAGTGAATGTGAAGAGGATATGAACAAATTACCCATGGATTAGGCCAAAAATTATTCTATGTCCTAGGGGTAGAATGGTCATTTTGCTGATTTTTTATATTGGGTATGTTGGGTATGTGGAGAAACTAGGTTTGGCCAAGTTCCATGAGATTTGGATTTTATATGATGGGGTTTGGCTCATGTTGACCCATTTAGGTCAAAATGGGTCAACTTGGGTCAAGTTGACCAATTGGTCAAATTGGGTCAAACTGAAGGTTGGGTCAAGTTCAAATGACCATTTGAAAGATTTTGGTGGCTTTGGTTTGATTCAATTTGGTATAGTTTTGAATTTGGCTCATATGACTTCATTTAGGTCAAGTGGGTCAAGTTGACCTATTTGACCCATTTGACCTATTTAGGGTAGGTCAAGGGTAAGTTAGTCATTTGGAGTGGATTAATATTTTTATTTCCAATCAATTTTTGTTATGTCAAATTTGGCTCAAAAAGACCCAGTTAGGTCATGTTAGGTCTAAGGTCAATTGGGTCAGGTTAGGTCTAGTTGGCCAATTGAGGCTTTGGTCAAGTTCCACAAGTGATTTGGAATGGACTTGGCCCGTTGGTTTCAATCAATTTGGCATAGATCAGGTTTTGACACATTTTGACCCTTTAGGTCAAAATGGGTCAACTTGGGTCATGTGGCCAATTGGGCCAAGTTAGACTCAAATGTTGGCTTGGTTAAGTTCAAACAAAAGTCATGAGTGAACTTAGATCAATGGTTTCAATCAATTTAGCCTATGGTGGAATTTGGCTATGTTAGGTTTCATTTTGGGTTAAGTGTTGACTTGGTCAACCTTGGGTTTGACTGGGTTTGACCCAAATTGATTGATTGATCATCCCATCATGATTGTTGATCATGATGAGAGGCAAATATGAGTTTGGTTCAATCCAATTTGGTTAGGATTAGAATTTGGCTCATAATTGTACTTTAGGTCAGTTTGGGTCAAGTGAGTCTAAGTGGGTCAAATAGCTTGGTCAAAGCTTGATTTAAGCTTGATTGATCTTGTATATGGACTTACGACTGAAATATAAATCAATTTATAAGTGGTTTGAAGTCAAATGGGTTTTGATCCATTTGAGAATTTCATATTCAAAGGAAGAATATGAAAGCATTTTGGATTTGATTTTTGGCTTGGGTTTTGATTGAGTGATTAAAGTTTAGATTTATATATTGGCTCATGATTGTAGGGTTGATTGAATCATGAGAGAAAATCAAGAGTTTGGTTTGATTTGAAGTTAATTTGGCCAAGTTCCAGATTTTTACTTGAAAGGCTTAGATTGGAATTTGAGTTGATTTGAGTTTAATTTTTGGAATTGGTTTTGATTATTTAAATTTATATTTCATTTATACATGTGAATATAAATGAGAATATAAATTGATCATGAGAAAATTTCAAGGATTTGAAGTGGTTTAATCATGATTTGGGCTAAGTCTATTAAGAAGGATTTAAGGGACTTATGGAAATTTGGGGTAGGGATTTGAATTTTTGAATTTGGTTTGATTGATTTATATTTATATTTCATTTATATATATGAATATAAATGAGAATATAAAAGAATTATGAGAAAATCCCATGACTTTGATATGGTTTGATCAAGTTTTAGGCTAAGTCGATTAATGGAGAATTAATGACTTAGGAAATTTTTTAAATTGAGAATTTAATTTGAGGGTTTGATTTGATTGATTTATATTTATATTTCATTTATATATATGAATATAAATGCGTTTTGAGAAAATTCCATGAGTTCGAGTTAATTTGATTAAGGTTTTGGATAAGTCCTTTAATGGAAAATTAAGGGACTTAGGAAATTTTTAATTTGGAAATTTAATTTGAGGATTTGATTTCATTGATTTATATTTATATTTCATTATATATGTGAATATAAATGAAAATATAAATGAGTTTTGAGAAAATCTCATGAGTTTGAATTGATTTGACCAAGGTTTAGGCTAAGTCAATTAATGGAAAATTAATAGACTTAGGAAAATTTCATGAATTGATTTGGAATTTTTAGTTTAGTTTGATTGATTTGAATTTATATTTCATTTTTATATGTGAATATAAATGAGAATATAAATGAATTATGAGAAAATCTCAAAGATTTGATTTGGTTTAGATCAAAATTTTGGTTAAGTCCTTAAGAAAGGATTAAGGACTTAAGAAATTTGAACTTAGGAATTTTGATCATGTGTTTCAATCATAGATTTCAATCATGGCTTTCAATCATATGGAGTTGAATTGAGTTTTGAGAAAATCAGATGAGAATTGATTTGGAGTTTGACTTGAAAGGAGGATTGTGAGGAATGGTTTAAGCTAATGGTAGGAAGTTTTGCCTAACTCCCCTAAGGCATGACCTATTCCTATGGCTAACTCTCCTAAGTATCTAGGGCTAGGTTGAGTGTCCACCTAATCACTAGATGTGTCTTAACACTAAAGAACTCTTAAAGTCTAAGAGGAGTCCTATGTCTAAGATGGAGGGTTTGAGAGCTCATTCTAAAAATGAGGTCAACAACCATGTAGGGTATTTTTCTTCTCGGATAATGCCCACATCGATTAGTTTCTTGACTTCATAATTGACCCGTTGTTCTATGTCTAACCGCATGCATCTAGGAGGTTGCTTGATAGGGTTAGCAATAGGCTCTATTGCTAGTTTATGGACCATTATATTAGGATCCAATCCATGCATCTCTTTATAACTCCATGCAAAGTAGTCCTTAAACTCAGTCAATAGCCTAACTAAGTCATTGGTTTCAATTTCATTCTACAAAGAACTAATGTATGTCAGGCATGGATCTTCTTTAGTTCCTAAGTTGATTTCCTTGAGCTCATTGATGGTTGACTTGATCTCTTCTTCAAACTCTAGTGGTGCATCTTTGATTTCAAAATCATCTGGATCATCTAAAGTTTCTAAGCACAGCTCCTCATATGAGTTAATGTGATTTTAAAAGAACCTATCAAATTCCAAATTATTGGTGATGACTAAGCAATAATCATCATCATCGATTGGACCCACTATACTGAATCCTAGTCTCGATATTGATTGAGAGCTTTTTCATTTGTTCTTCCACATTCTTTCAAAGTAGTCTAACCTACACTTTGACCAAGTATGTGGGATTAACCCTTTATTTGCTAAATTATGAACAAAATATAAGTACCAATCAAAAGGTAATTCTATTAAATCTTTATATGAATCATCCATAAGTTCAGCATCAACTTCTTGACATGAGGATGGTGCTCCTAGAAAGAATCTCTAAGACTTCACCCCTATGGATAACTTAGGGGCTTCCTTAACTACTAAACCCTCGGCTTTTTGAGAGGAAAGTGGGGTTAGAGCTAATGTTCCCAACTGATGCCTAATTGTTTAACATATAAACTTAGATACACTTATGCTTTGCTTTAGAGCACAGTCTTCATTATTATCTAGCTCAAGTGTCACCTCCAAGGAAATCTACTATTGAGTAGAGCTGGCTGGTGTGCTAATCATATAAGACTCATCCTATAAACTAAATTTTAAGTCTATATGGATATCAGGTGTACTCATGGTAATTGGGATTTATCTTCTATTAGGAGGACAATAAATAGGTTTTCCATCCCTGGGATGACCTCTTAACTGATCTCTTCCTCTGTTTGGTTGAGGTTAGGTCATCTTACCCATATGTTTGAAAGGAGTAACAAATTATGGGTGGAATCTAATGTCAGGCTCCATTTCCTCCTCCAAGTTTATTTTCGTTCCCTTTTATTTTCATTTTCATTTTCTCTTTTCTTTTTCTTTTTATCTTTCCTTTTCTTTTTATTTTTCTTTTTCTTTTATTTTTTTAACTTTGGCCAAGTTCACGAGAATAGACTTGTTGATTTTGAGAGAAGTAGTAAGCCGCATCCTCATATATGTCAACTTCGTGAACTGTAAATGGCTTGAGATCTCCTTTGACACAGTAGACGATCCCACCTCTCACAAACATCATACACTGATGTAGAGAGGATAGAACTATGTTGTTCTCATGTATCCATTGTCTCCCAAGCAAAGTGCTGAAAGATGTATCCAAGTCTATAATTTGAAACTTGGCTTCGATCTTCCAATCATCTATCTCCAAGGGCAACACTATGGAGCCTAAGTCCTGTTGACCTCACTTTTGGAGTGCATATTCAATCTTCCCATCTTAGACTTAGAAGTCTTCTAGATACTAAGACTTCTCTAGTTGTAAGATACTTCTAACAATTATGTAAACACCAAACCTGAGCCTAACGACTTAGAAGGGTTAACCATAGGAATAGGTTATGCCTTAGGGATTAGGATAATCCACCTGCCCTACAACCCAAATCCAATCCATGTTCACCTTCTCAAACCAAACCTCAAGTTCAATTTAAACATCAAATTCAAATTCAAATTCAAATCCAAATACAAACCCAAATTCCAAAACTAAATGATTGAAGCCCATGATTAAATCCAATCTTGAAACCCTTCCTAAGCCATATGACCTATCCCATGGACTTAACCAAATCTTAATCAAAATTAATACAAAATCAATTAATTTTTTTATAATCAATTTATATCTTCAATCATCTTCACAAATTTAAATGAAATATACATTTAAATTATCAAAATTAAATCAAACTAAATCAAAATCTAAACCTAAGCCACATGACCCAACTCCATGGACTTAGCCAAATTCCTTCATTCCAAAACCCAAATTCAATTGATTTTCTCATGAATCAATCATACCTCCAATCATATTCACAAATATAAATGAAATCTACAATCATGAAGCCAAACCAAAATCAACCCAAGTCAAACCCAACTTAACCCTTTTAACTTGAAATGTTCAATTGAACCAAAACCCATTTGAACACTTAATTGAATTTATATATCAATCCCAAATCCATAGATAAAATCAACTAAATCAAGCTCAACCCAAAATAAATTCAACTAAACCAATTTGGTCCACTTGAGCCAAAGTGGCCAATTTGACCTATTTGTGCCAAGTTCTAATCCTACCCAATTTAGATTGAACCAAGCTCATCAAAACCTCCCATCATGATTGTTGATCACCCTAAGTTGATCAATTATCACAAATTGGGCCAAACCAAGTCAACTTGTTCATTTGACCAAGTCAACTCATTAACCCATATGAACCCAAACTAGCCAAATTACAACCTAAGCCAAATCCCTTGAAACCAATGATTAATACCAAATCAAAATCAATATTTGAATATGACTTGAACTTCAATTAAGTCAAACAAAACTCTTGACCCAAATAGACCTACAAGACCAAATTGAGTCAATTCAAACTATAAGCTAAATTGATTGCAACCAATGGTTCAAGTTCATTCCAAATTGATTGTTGAACTTGACCAAAGCCATGATTGAACCCAATTGAACCCAATTGACCTACTTAGCCCAAATTGGCCTAAAGGTTAAAGTTAGTCTAAATCAAAACAAATCCAAATTAATTAAAACCAAAGCCTACAATCATCTTCAATTGGTCAACTAAATCCAAATCAACACCCAACCCAAGCCAATTTGGTCAATTTGGTCAAATTGGTCAACTTTGACCCAAATGAATTCAAATGAGACAAAATCAAATCTAACCCAAACCAATTGAATGAAAACATCCCAAATGATCATATGAACTTGATCCAACCCTTAGTTTGTGCCAATTTGGCCAATTGGTCAACTTGACCAAACCTAACCCAATTTCACCTAATTGAGTCAAATTGAGCCAAACCTAAACAAATCAATTCCAATAGACTTAAAATTTGGGCTTACCCACTTTTGGCTCATTTCAAATTTGCCCAAATGAAATCAAATTCCAAATGATCATTCTACCCTCGGGTCAAGGGCATCACATTAGAGAAATCACCTATGTAAGTGGTGATATCCATTCCTTAGTCACTTAGTTCTCTCCTAATGGTCCACTAGTCACCTAGGACATTGCCCAACCTGACCCAAGGGGTGGATGGGTTAGCCATAACCCATGGGAGGTGAAATCACCTCACCCTCCCTATTGGAGCATTTGAAACCCATAGGACACCCATGATTCCTCCTTAGCAGCCACCTCCACACGTTCAACCAACCAAGCCAAGCCAACTCACCTCCTCCGTGCCACCCAAGACTCCTTGAGATGGCTGGATGGCCACTAGAAGCTAAACATGATCCCACTATCTAATCAAGATGAAGGTGGGTATACACCCCCTCATTCCACTCAAACACATAATAAATCATTCCTCAGAGCCCTAGCTACCCAAGAAGCGCTGCTAGAGCCATTCCCTAAGCTCCCAAGCTGATTCCTCGATTGCAAAATTCCATTCTCATCCATCCTAAAATAGGACACCCATATTTCTGACCTAACTTCCCCATTTCTCCATTAAACTCAAATGAACTTCCAAACACCTTCCCTAGGCCTCGTCGAGCAAGAATGAATCATCTCCCAAGCTTCTCGAGCATGGGAGGTGGGACTTCGATCAAAGCCAAGGTCTAAATCATTAGTTTGTGGCCTTTCGAGCAAACATCGAGGAATTTATCCAATTATTGCTCAACAAGGCTTCATCTCCACTAGATGAAACTTCCCTAATTATTCTAGCCGTCGATCTTGAGCTCCAGCGAGGTATGCTTCCAAAATTGATCCTTAGGCAAAAATGGGTTGGAGCTTCTTGAAGAAAACTTGCATCTCATGTGATATTGACTGTTGGATCCCCTCTGATCGATGTCTTGAAGATGTGGGATCCTCTTAGAGTTGATCTGAGCTCGGGTAAGCTCAAATTAAGTGAGCAATGGTGGAGAAACTCCATTTTCTCTCACTCGCATGACATTAAATCACACACCATCTATTTCGCATGATCAAAATGGATGATCGTGATTAGATCTACTAGATCGATATGATTTAATCCTATTAACCTATGAGATTAATCCTAGCCGTCCGATCTTAGATCGGATAGCGGATGAGAAAATGCATCCACCGCCGCCATGTAGGCATTGAGTCTAATAAGTTTTAAGTATCCAATCCTGTGGCACCACGTGGAAAGTGTGTATCATCAGCGTGCCACTTGGCACCAATAGGTTTAGGCTTAATTAATCATTTTTAATGGCTGAAACTTCTAAAAATTATTAAAAATCATAGAGAAATAAAAAAAAGCAAATAAATACTCATTTTAAAGGTATTTCAGAGGAGAATTAATTAAAAATGATCTTAACTAATTTTGAACAGTAATTATGGTTTAAAAATAAAATTAATTAGCTTAATTACTCCTTAAATACTTGAGCAATTAGTCCCAAAATTTGTGGATTAATTTAATGGGATGACCTCTGCCTCCCATGATTTTCTTGAGATTTATTGCTCACTTAATTAGAAAAATTAACTAATTAAACCTTAACTACTCTTTTAAGTCAATTAATGATTAATTAATCCCATGAACAGTAATAAATGGGTTAATTTAGTTTATTAATCTTTATACAACAGTAAGTGAACTAAGGAATAAGGTTGGGACCCCTTTCCCTAAGTTCATTTCACCCTTTTTGTAAAATGAAATTAATTAAGATTTAACTAATTAATTAAATCACTTAATCAAATTAGAATCATAATCACATTAGGCCTTAATTAATTAAACCATGGGGTGATTAATAACCTAAAGGATTTTAAAGAAGTTATGGTTAATCCCTTGTGTGGGAAAACCAAAAGAGTAATTAATTAAGTCCTTTAATCTAATTAACTATTAATCATGAGCCAATTACATTAGGCCCCTTTTATTTCCTAGGATCATTGTAAGTTTATTTTCCATGCATGTCATGTTGGCTCATAATTATTTAGTTAATTACTTTAAGTGATAAATGTAAGGGTAATTAATTCATCTAATCAAGGGTTCAACTTAATTAACTAATAAAAATAACTTAATTACATTTCCTTAAATTAAATCAAATCACTAATGTGGGAATGGGTTTAAAACAACAAGTGATGATTTCTCCAAATCCAAAACTTAATTAATAAAGAAGCTTTGGTTTGCTTTAAATAATCTTATTTGGTTTGATTGCCCTTAAGAACTAGTTTGGTTGAATAAATCACATGCTTATATTTAATTGTCCTCTTTTCAATCATGTTAAATTTGGTACATAATTTTAATTCATGCATCCATATTTTCAAAATAAAGTAAAATAAAATTAGTTTCCTTTATGTAAGCTTGCATGTGTTAATTTAATTTAATATATGCATGGCTATTATCACTATTAAATCCAAATATATTTTTCAAAAGATTAATAATGAATAATAATATGTGTTATGATGTTAGTTATAAATACATAAGAAATGCATGTTCTTATAGCTTAAGTGTATGAATGTTGAGTTCTCTTTCCTCTATTCATGTGTTGATTTATATAAGATTGAATGGTAATGGGTATATAGTCTAGACATCCCGGGAACATGAGGCTTTAGCTGGCCCCAAGGAGGTCATTTGATTACCTCACTTTTTTGGTTTAACAACGGCACATACCCATTTGATTTCATTCTTATGTATTTCAAAATTAAAATTTAGATAGAGATTTAATTCATATATATATAAATAATTCAATAAAAAAATAATCTTTGCATAATTTACTTTTCCTCATTTATGTATACATCCATGTGTGTCCAAGAAAAGTAAGTATATAGTCTGGACATCTTGAGAATATGAGGCTTTAGTTAGCCCCAAGGAGGTCATTTGATTACCTCATTTCCCTGGTTTAATAATGACACGTACTTGCCTATATCTTTGTACATATATATGTATATGTGATTAGTGAATGAAAATTTTATTTTACATTAAAATTACATGCATTCACAATTGACTAAGTGGTTGAATTAATTATCCATATGATTTGTAGCTTACTTCCTATGTTCACGTATATGAATTTACATATGCTTGAATGCAAATGGGTATATAGTCTAGACATTCTGAGAATATGAGGCTTAGCTAATTCCAAGGAGGTCATTTGATTACCTCACTTTCCTGGGTTAAAAATGGCACATGCTTATTTAATTTCATTCTTATGTCCTTTTTGTATAAGAATTTGGGTAAAGTTTTAAATTAATATGTTTAAATAATTCAATCAAATAAAATATAAATTCTAAAAATATACATACATTCATCATTTAAGTGTGCTAAAATATGATGCATGTATAGATACACTCTAGATTAAATCATATGCATGTTACATGTGATGGAAAAGAATGATTTAGTATATGTCAAGTGGTAGTAATTCAATTACATTAATATTAAGATGCCTTTCATATTGAATAGATTATTTAAAGTTAAACTAAACTTAGTATTAATTAAATCATTTAATAAGCCATTCACTAAAGAAAACAAAATAAAATTAATATACTTTAAAAATTGACTTAAGGTAAGGCTGAAAGAGGGAAACCCTTTTTTCCTCTCTTTACAACACATAGTTTCTAAGTGTAATCAAATAAAACAAAAGAAAACACAAATTAAAATTCTCAAATCAATTAAACTACTTCAAGTGAAATCAACCTTTCATGTTAAATTGAATCCTTCTACACTTAAAAAATACAACACTAATGGCTAACAAGACTTACCACACAAGCTTTAATACACACATTAGAATTAAGTCACCACTTCTAGCTCTAAGTTAGGATGGTGTATGACGTGATGTATTATTTTAGATTAGATGTTAGGGTGTATGCTTCGTAGACTAAATGATAGGCCAATATTAGCCTAATCATCTTTTCTACAGGGGATTATGCTTAAGGGATGCTTAAAAATAAATGTGAATGCTCTTTTTACAAGTTGCTTATATCCTTAAGCATAATCCAAGTTAGGACAGGTGGGCTTGGTTATCCATGTGTAGGGTACTAAGTCCAAATTATAAATTCAACTGTTTGGGATTATATGTATATTTAACTAACCTCTATTTTGCAGGTATAGTTAGATTTAGTTTTCCCACATAAATGTAATTTTTGCAATAGGAATTAGGATTAGTGCTAAGGGGGACTAGGATGAGCAGTGGCCAGAAGGCTTTGTCCTGGGGTACCTTGTGATGCCTTTGAAGCAAGCACCATCCAAATCAAAGAAGGAACCAAATCAAAAATGGAAATATGAAGAAAGAGGACCCACATAGCATTTCATATAATTATAATTATTCTTTCATATTCCAAGTTGTATAAACCCGACCGAACTGGCCTTTTATTATTTTACGATAGTATATATAATTGTTTAATGTTATGATTATATTGTGCATTAGGACGGTATGCTTTTCATAATTTCCTAAATTATTGATGCTTTATTGTGTGGCTTGGATACGATTAGGCTCTTAGGATAAAAATAAATTTTCTACCCATGTAATCACTCATAACTAAATTTTAAACAACTCATAACCTCATCATAAAGCCCAAGACACAAATAAGATAATTAAAAGATTTAAAAACCCCTTAGTTGTATGGTTGTATGTTTCACATCTTGCATGCATATCCTTTATCTCTTGAACATGAAAGATCTCCATCCTTGTATGATAAAAGAATGCTTGACCTATGAGGGCATCTCTTATGGTGGAGAATACATTCTTCTAGCTGATTTGACCCATAATCTATTTCATCATACATTTAGGCATAAAAAATCCTAAAGCCTCTATCTAAAATGACATAAAATTTGAAAAGATTTTGCATCTATAGATTAAGTTATATGCTCATACCACACATGCTATAGTCTATTAGGGAGTGTGTTTAGTACTTTAGTTTCTTTCTAATTAAATAACTACCCTAGCTATCTTGTAATTTATAAGATTGGACAACATGGTTTTAAAATCGTAGGAGGCATTAACTGGCGGCAACTCCAGACAATTATAAGTTCAGAAGTCGGACAATTAATTCGCTCTTATTGAGGTAAACCCTTATGTCCACCTATCGCTTATATTTAGGTCGTGCTTTAGCTCGTACTAAAGCTCCCCAGATTTAGGATCTGAGGTAGCTATTTTCTTTGGGCTACGAGCATAAATCCTCACCTCTTAGGCATTCCCACAACCTTGTGTTGGTGGATTATAAGCCTTAGTAATCTAATTAAATTTCAACTCAAAACATATAAATCTCCTCAACTTCAAAATTATAAAGCCCAACCATATGATAGATTGGAATGCTTACTAGGCTTCCTAGTATAATGAGAATTTCCTACTTATTTCATTTAGATTCAAAAAATAAGTCTTCTCCTTAAACTTTCCCAATTGATTTTCTAAATACAACCAATCCTTTGATAGTCTAACCTTGAAATCTTTGGAGATGACAATTGTGTACTTTAATCTTGAGTATTCTTAGAAAATTTCATTTTCTAAGATGTAATTAATTATGGAGGCATGCCTCCATAGGGAACTTAAGTACCTTGTTTAATATAAACCCTACTTTATTCATTCATGTAAAGTAGGAAAAAAATCTCTAGTACATTCGAAGACCTATCATCCCTTAGGAGCCCTTATTATGTGATTAGGTCTACTGTAGGGTGATGCCTCTATCTATTGAGATAGTACATCATACCTCACTATTGTACCTGATCACCTAAAAAAGTAACCCCCCAATGATCTATGTGGTCCCCCCCCACCCTCCCATATATCCAAAAATAAACACCAGAAGGCCCTATTGTCTTGTTCACTGAATCTACAAGTAGGCAAGGGTTCTTAGACTCATAATGTTGACTAATACACCTAGGTTGTCCCTAGGAGTAAGTCTTCAACATTGAATGTAACTCCTAAGATTTCCTTCAAAGTGACATGCCTCCTGTTTAGTAGCGGTCAGCTGAGCTAAGCATATCTCTAGATCAAGTAATGGCTTGATTAGAGATTTTTCATTTTTTTGGATAAGATAAGGGTGTTGTATATGCTTAACTTAGCTGGAAAATTTCTAAGGTGAGTTAAGACATTGTAATTAACTCTAGCTTAGTCCTCCACAAGCATATCCATGGGTGGAGCATCTTATGAAGGGGCTATCTGCTTACTGTAACTAATGACTTGCTACCCTTATTCGGAGGTGTTACCCTAGGAGGTAGAACTTTGCCACTAAGTAGGTTGACTTCAGTGACTTCTTGGAATGTTGAGCTTGTGGAAAGTTCTACCTTCTCATCGGGCATACTTACAACTTATCCTATGGGATCCTCAGAGTCAGTCGACTCCAAGTCAATCTCAAGAGGTGAACCCAACTGATTCAGAGAAGGATAGTCTTACTCTGAATCATAAATGAAAGGATCGGAACTACTAAAGCTATTATTTTTATTTAGACTCAGAGAGCTTTCAATAGGAATAAAATCAAGAGGATTAGAAGTTGACAATATATAAGTAGACTCAGCTTTCTCCATTAATTTCTTTTTGGGTGGAGGTACATGATAGAAATCAAGTAAAGTAAGCAGACTAAGGGATTTAGTTCCCTTATCGACAAATACAATGTTTCTACTGATAGAAGAGGCGCTAACAGAAGAGGTGGTAGTTATAATAGTGGAAGGAGTATTGGACTTGGATGGTGGCTGTGCTACTAGACTATCCTAGGCAAGTATGGTGAGCTGCTGTTACTGCTGTGCTATAACCGTCCCCGAGTTATCCTTTGCAACTAGCAAACCTTCTTTGGTGTTGGAGGTTTGAGCTACTTTAGACACTTGCAAAGAAAGCTTCTTGATCTAGAAAAGGATCTTCTTTGAGGTTCGAGATAGGTAGATATCCTAACCTTCTTTGGTCGTAATAGGATCGCAAGCATCCCCAAGGATTACTCTAATGGAACTAGATGGTTGTTCTAATAAGTATTCCTTAGGGATAACTATTGATCTCAACTTGTAGCTGCGCTCAAGATAATCCTTAAAGTGATACAATCCTCTAAGACATGGCCTAACATGCGATGGTGGGGGTAATAGCTAGGATCATCACTTTTGCCCACTTCCTCTGACCTCTTAGGCTCTGGTAACTAAAGTCAAGTTGCTTTAAGAGATTCTTAAAAATTTTCCATACTACCTCCCTCTTGAATGAATATGTCTTATTCAATCTATCGGCAAGAGTAGGTGTAAAGTAGCTACCTGGCGATGGATATAAATACTGCTACTGGCTAGGCTACTGAGGTGGTGGAAATGGTCATTGTGGCAGAAGTGGTGACCGGTATGATGGCCGAGGGGGTGGAAGAGGAGGTGGCAAAGGAGGCTGAGTCGAGTCTCTCAATTCGGGCCTTCCCTCATCCTTGCTGACTCTCTCGGCTTCTTCACGTTCGTAGCTTGGGTCTAGAGGATTGGTAGAGAAAGGGCAAATGTTTCACTTCCTCTTGTAGGAAAGCCGCATTGTTGATTAATTTCTCGAATGTTTTGATGGTAAAGCCCTTAAGCATGAAGGCGACCGAGTTATGGATATTCTTGAGAAGAATCTCAATGACATGTTGTTCAGATAGATGTGGCTCATATTTCATGCTCAGGTTGTGCCACCTGAGAATGTAATCAATAAAAGACTCATTGAGTTTATGTTTCTCTACAATAAGGTTGCCTACAGTCACTCTCTACTGAGCTCTAGCAAACCTCTTGATGAAGAGGTGCTCCAACTCAGCAAAAGTCTTCATTCGTTAGGCGGTTCGGCATCAATCAAATGCAACACAGATTCTTGGGAAAAGAAAGGCAAAGTAGTGCATTCACACTGTTGCAACAACCGACTCTAAAGTGTACAATGTTTTATCATGGGTTCGCACTGTCATCAAAATCTTGAAGGATAGCGGCACAAAACCCTAAATAAAATAAAAACCTAAACCTAATAAAAAAATTAAAAATAAAACCTAAACCTTATACTAAAAAAAAAAACTTAAACCTAAAATAAACAAAATAAAGTAAACATAAACCTAAACTAAAATAAACTAAACTAAATAAATAAAACTTAACCCTATACCCTAAACTAAATAAAATAAAATAAAATTCAAATAAACATAAACCTAAACTAAAAAATAATAATAAACATAAAGTAAAAACCTAAAACCTAAACCTAAATATAAAATAAAATAAAAAATATAACTAAACTAAACATAACTAAACCTAAAAATAAATTAAAATAAAACCTAAACTAAAATAAATATACCTAAAATAAATAAACTAAATAAATAAATAAACCTAAATAAATAAAAATAAACTAAAATAAATCAAAACCACTTTTCTTTTTTAAAAATTATAAACCCCTAACCCTAAACCCTAAACCCTAAAGCTCAAACCCTAAACCTTAAACCTAACTAAACCCTAAACCCTAAATCCTAAAACCCTAAACCCTAAAACTAAACCTACACTAAACCCTAAAAACTAAAATTAAATAAATAAAACCTAAACTTAAATAAAATTAAATAAAAATTAAAATAAAAAACATAAACTAAAACCTAAACCTAAACCTAAAATAAAATAAAAATAAAATAAATAAAATAAAGACCTAAACTAAACTAAAAAATAATATAAACCAAAGAATAAAGAACCTAAATAAAAATAAATAAATCTAAAATAAAATAATATAAAAACTAAATAAAAACCTAAATCTAAAAAATAAACCTTCAAATAAAACCTAAAAATAAATAAAAAATAAAATCTAATCCCTAAACCAAAAAAAATTAAACCCAAAATTAAAAAATAAATAAACAAAATAAAATAAACATAAACTTAAAGTAAAATAAACTAAACTAAAATAAATAAAACCTAAACTTATCCTAAAATAAACTAAACCTAAACCTAAACATAACCTAAAAAATAATACCTAAAAATAAAAATAAAATAAAAACCTCAAACATAAAACAAAAATAAATAAATAAATAAAAACCTATACGTAAACCTAAAAAATAAAATAAAAAGAAAACTTAACTAGAAAATAAACCTAAACCTAGACCTAATCCTAAAAAATAAACTAAAATAAAAAAACCTAAAGTAGAATAAATAAACCTAAAATAAATAAACTAAACTAAAGAAAACTAAAAAATAAACCTAAATAAAAATAAAAATTAAACTAAATAAAAATAAATATAAAAATAAACTAAATAAATTAGATAAACTAAAAAAAACCTAAACCTACCAGTTTACTTATTTTTTTTAAAAAATCATAAACCGTAAATCCTAAACCCTAAATATTAAACCCTAAATCCTAAATCCTATGCCTACAACCCTAAACCCTAAACCCTAAACCCTAAACCCTAACCCTGAACCTTGGGCTCTAAAAGTATAAATCCTAAACCCTAAACCCTAAACCCAACCCTAACCTACACCTAAACCCCAAACCTAAACCGATCCTAAACTAAACTAAAATAACTAAATAAATTAAAAATAAACCTAAACTCTAAAACCTAATAATGGGCAAAACTTTGATGACAGGAACATCACCATCAACCAAGCTCAGTCTAGATCTAGTAGTGGAGACGAAGGCGGAGGCGACCATTATCGCAGTGGTGGTGGGGGATCTAGAGTTGCTAGTGGATATGGAGGTGGTGGTCGGAGCACTGGTGGTTATGAAGTCAGGAGGAGCGACGGAGGTTACAGCCGTGGTGGTGGCGGAGGGAGAGATGGTTCTGATGGGAACTAGAGAAACTAAAGAACAACCAATTCAATCAACTGCTTATGGAATTGTGTCTTTACGGTAAATATGGTTCTAGTTATCTAAGGTTTTTGATTTGCTCTATGCGTGCTCATTTTTGAATTATCTCATCACTTGTGTCTTAGAAAACTTGGTGTGTTACTTGGTTGAAGAAATCGAAAAGAAGAAATGTTGAATCTAAATTTATTCTCTATTAAAAAAACCAAAAAACCTAAATCCTAAACTAAAACCTGAAGTATAAACCTATAATCTAAAACCTAAACTCTAAACCCTAAACCCTAAAATACCTAAACCCCAGACACTAAACCCTAAATCCTAAACCCTAAATGATAAACCCTAAACCCTAAACCCTAAAACCTAAACCATAAAATAACCTAAAACCAAAACCTTAAAACTAAACCTCAGTAAACCTAAACTCTAAACCCTAACCCCCAAATCCCAAACCCCAAACCCTAAACCCTAAACCTAAATCCTCAATTAACTCTATACTGTAAACCCTAAAAGGCTAAAAACCTAAACCTAAGCTAAGTAAAACCTAAAAATAAAATATAAAAAAACCTAAACCAAAATAAAATAATAAAATAAAATAGAATAAAAATCTAAAGTAAAACATAAACCTAAACCTAAACCTAAACCTAAAAAATAAAATAAAAAATAAAAACTAAGCTAAAATTAAATAAATAAAAACTTAAACTAAACTAAAATAATAAAAAACCTAAATAAAGGAAAAACTAAACCTAAAATAAAAATAAAATAAACCTAAAATAAAATAAAATAAAAACTAAATAAAAACATAAACCTAAAAAATTAAACTAAAAATAAAGAAATAAATAAAAGCTAAACGTTAAACTAAAAAACAAAACTTAAACCTAAAATAAAAATAAAAGAAATGTAAACCTAAACTAAAATAAATAACCTAAACCTAAACCTAAAATAAACTAAAGCTAAACATAAACATAAACCCTAAATAAAATAAAATGAAATACCAATAAACCTAAATATAAACTAAAAAAGAAAACCTAAAAATAAACCTAAAATAAAAACCCAACACCTAAACCTAAAAATGTAAAATAAAAACCTAAATCTAAACCTAAAATAAAATAAAACCTAAGAAATAAAATAAAATAAAAAAACTAAAAAATAAACATAAACCTAAACTTTAAAAATAAATTAAAGTAAAAACTCTAAACTAAAATAAATAAACTAATCAAAATAAAATATAAAAATAAACCAAAATAAAAATAAAAAATAGAATAAACTAATGTAAAAAAAATAAATTGAACTAAACAAACTAAATAAACCTAAATTTATGATTTTACTTAATTAAAAAAAAAGTCTAACCCTAAACTCTAAACCATAAATCTAACTTAAACACCATGACCACTAAACCCTACCCTACCACAACCCTAAACCACAAACCCCCAAATCCTAAACCTTAAACCCAACCCTAAAACCATAAACCCCCTAAACTAGCCTAAACCCTACAACCCTAAACCTCAATCCTAACCCCACCCTAAACCCTAAACCCTAAACCCTAAATCCTAAAAACCTAAAAAACTCTAAAAATAAAACCTAAAAAAAAATAAATAAATAAACACATAAATAAAATAAAAAAATAAAATAAATAAAACCTATACTAAAATAAAATAAACCTTAAAATAAAACACTAAATAAAAGAAAATTAAAATTAACCTAAAATAAAATAAAATAAAAAACTAAATGAAAAAAAAAAAAATAAACCTAAAAATAAAATAAAAAAAAATAAAATAAAAATAAAACATAAACCCTAAAGTAAAAAAAACCTAAACATAAAACAAAATAAAATAAACCTCTACCAAACTAAAATAAACTAAACCTAAACCTAAAATAAATTAAACCTAAACCCTAAACTAAATAAAATAAAATGAACTAAAATTAACCTAAACCTAAATTAAAAAATAAAACTTAGAAATAAACCTAAAATAAAATCCTAAAACCCAAAAAAAAAATAAAATGAAAACCTAAACCTAAACCTAAAATAAACAATAAAACCTAAACATTAAAATAAATTAAAAAAGCTAAACTACAAAATTTAAACCTAAACCTAAACCTAAATACAAAATTAAAAAATAAAATAAACTAAACAAAATAAAAATAAAGTAAAATAAAATAAATAAATAAACTTAAACCTCTTTTACTTAATTTAAAAAAAACCCTAAATAAACCCTAAACCAATAATAACCCTACAAACCCTAAACCCTAAACCTTAAAACTAAAACCTAAAACTAAACTATAAATAAAACCTAAAAATAAAATAAAGAAAAAAACCTAAACCTAAATAAAATAAAATAAAAACTTACTAAAACCTAAACCTAAAAATAAAATATAAAAAAAATAAAAACAAAAGTAAGATAAAATAAATAAAAACCTAACCTAACTTAAAAATTAAATAAAACTAAAAATTAAAAACTAAACAAAATAAAACCCAAATGTAAAATAAAAATAAAATAATCCTAAAATGAAATAAAATAAAAACTAAATAAAAAACTTAAACCTAAAAATAAAAAATAAAAATAAAAAAAAAATTTAAACCCTAAAATTAAAAAAAAAACTAAAATAAAAAAAAATAAAATAAAGCTAAAATAAAATAAATTAAACCTAAACTTAAACCAAAATAAACTAAACTAAAAACTAAATAAATAAAATAACAAAAAAATAAACTAAGCCTAAACTAAAAGATAAAATCAAAAATAATCCTAAAATAAAATCCTAAAACCAAAAAAAAATAAAATAAAACCTAAACATAAACCTAAAAAATAAAAATAAAACTTAAACCTAAAATAACTAAACTAAAAATAAACATAAACCTAAACTTGAACCTAATAAACTAACATAAATAAATAAACTTAAAATAAATAATCTAAATAAAATAAAATAAACCAAAATAAAATATGAAATAAAATAAACTAAAATAAATAAATAATAAACTAAATAAACTTAAAATCATCTGGTTGGTTTTTTTAAAAAAATAACCCTAAACCCTAAACCCTAAATCTTAATCCCTAAACTTTAAACACTAAACCTTAAATTAACCCTAAACCTTAAAACCCTAAATCCTAAACCCAAAAATACAAACCCTAAAGCTGAACCTTAAACCCTAATACTAAACCCTAAATAACCCTAAACCCTAAGCTAACCCAACACCCTAAACACTAAAAACCCTAAACTGTAAAGCCTAAACACTAAACCCTAAAACCTAAACTAAAATAAAAAAAACTGAAATATAAACCTAAAATAAACTAAACCTAAACCTAAATGAAATAAAATAAAATAAACTAAAAATAAACCTAAACCTAATCTAAAAAAATAAAAACTAAAAATAAACTTAAAATAAAAATCTAAAACCTAAACCTAAAAAAAATAAAATAAAACCTTTAACCTAAACCTAAAATAAAAAATAAAACCTTAAAATAAAATAAAAATGAAACTAAAGTAAAATAATAAAAATAAACCTAAACTTAAACTAAAAAATAAACTAAAATAAAAAACCTAAACTAAAGTAAATAAACATAAATTAAAGAAACTAAGCCAAATGAAAATAAAAAATAAACTTAAATAAAAATATAAAGAAACTAAATAAAGCATATACTACTAGTTTACTTAATTAAAAAACTTTAAACCCTAAATCAGTAAACCCTACTAGTTTATCTCTTTTGTTTCTATATTTGCTCATAGAATCAATAAAATAAAGGATATTATTGGTTTTCTCTTCATTGTTTTCCTATCAAATATTTTGGCTCTCCTTTATATTGTTGTCCTAAAGATCTCATCTCTTTGATGAGGTTATCCAAAATATCGAATAAAGTTTCTCCCCTTGAATTTCATTTTTTTATCTTTTGGTGATAAATTAATTATTATTAAAAGTATTACTCTCTTTCTTTGTTTTGTTGCTTAATATTGTTCCTACTTCCCTTATTATTATTGATTGAATGACTTTTAATAAATTTTAATAAGTTTTTTTGGGGTTCTAGGCATTGAAAGGCTTCATTGGGCTTGTTGGTCTAGCATGTTTTGGTACTTTTGAAGGTGGTAGTGGTTTGCAGGTCCTTGATGGATTCCACCAATGCTTTTTCATATAAACTATGGTGAAATTTTTGGAAGAATGTTAGTCTTTGGGCTAATTTTATGAATTTTAAATATTGCAAAGGTAAGCTTCCCTAAATTTGTAACTATAAACATGGTGATTATATTGCATGAAATGCATTTGTGATGTTAAATGGCTTGTAGAACCTCTCATTTTATTGGGTATCAATGGTGGTTCTTCCTTTTTTGGCAAGATAACTGGATTGGGGTTTATTCTATTGATTCAATGCTTAATACTCATTTAACTTCTTCTTTAAAGTTAATCTTTTTTATTTAATGGTGATTGGAATCACTCTCTTTAGATGATTTGATTTGTGAATCCATTTGTAATAATATCACCAATATTATTATTGATGGTACTATTTTGGATCAGTCTTTACAACATTTTTAGTAATGATGATTTTTCACTTAAAGATACTTGGAACCATATTAGAGTTAATAAACCCTCTTCTCCTATCTTTCTTAAAATTTGGAATAATATTATTCCTACCTCTTATTTGATTCTTGTTTGGAGGATTTTAAAGGGTTTTATTGCTGTTGATTCTTTACTTTTGGATAAAGGATTTTATCATCTTTCAAAATGCATGTGTAGCTTCCATATTGAGAATGTTAGTCATGTTTTTGTTAATGGTGCCATTGCCTCTAAAGTTTGGGGTTAGTATGAGGAGTTATTTAATTTAAGTTATTTTAATGGTAAGCTTTCTTTAATGCAACTTCTTAACTCTTATTTTCCAAATACTATCAAAGGGCATATCAAAATTGTGGTGGCTTTTACTTTGATTTGGTTTATTTGGCTTGACAGAAATGATGTTAAGCATTGTAATGTGCCTATGAATTATAAGAGGATTATTGCAAAGAAAAGAAAAGATTTTTTCTTTACATAAGGCTGCTCTTCTTAGTGGTACTAATTATAGAGGTTGCAAGTTTGTTGCCTGGGTATCAAGTTTCCTTATTATGACTCGCCTCTTATTTATAAAATCACTTACTAGATTAAGCCTCTTAATTATTGTATTAAAAATAATATTGATGGCTCTGTTGCACTTAACAAGTCTGGTTGTGGTGGTATTTTTCAAAATAGTCTTGGGAATATTATCTTGGCTTTTTCCATTGCTCTCTCTACTATACATTGTATGGATGAATTGATGGTTGTTTATAATGCTCTTAAGCTTTGTTTGGACAGAAATTTTCTTACTATTTGGTTGGAATCTGATGCTGAGATGGTTGTTGCTATGATCAATTCTAATCATAAGGGTAATGCTGAGCTTTTCTATCTAATTATGAATATGTAAGACATTATTTCTAAACTTTCATTTAAAATGACTCATATTTTTAGGGAAGGGAATCCTTGTGCTGATTTTTTAGTTGACTTAGGGAGCAAACTCTATGATTTTACATTTTTTATTAAAGATATTATTCCTAAGTAATTAAGTGGCCTTTCTAACTTAGATAAAGATGGTTTGCCTTATGTTAGATTTACTTAGTTTCTTTTTCTCCTTCTTTGTTGGTGGCTTCTCTTGCTTTCTTTGTTGGGGTGCTTCTGCTGGTGGTATTCTATTCTGTTGTTATTGCCTCCTTTCCCTTGGGAGTTTTTTCTTCTTCTATCCCTCTATTTTTGTTTCACTCCTTTTTGGTTTGTTGGCTTCCTTTCTTTGGTTATTTGCAGCTCCCTTTTATGTTCTCTATGTTTCCTTGCTAATTTGGTGGTTACTCTCATTGGGTTTTTGGGCTTTTTTTTCTGGTTGTGCTGTTGGCTTTCCCTTTTCCTTCATTTCTCCTGGTTGGTTGGTGGTTTTTTCTGTCTCTTACTTGGTTATGGTCCTGGCTTTTGGTTGGGGTTGTGGTGCTTTTCTTCAACTCTTCTTCTATTTTGGTGGTTGGTGTTCTATTGGTTGATCCTCTCTATTAGGGTCTTTGGTTGGTTGTTTGGCTGGATTGTTTCTTATTTTTCCCTTTTGATGGCTATTCCTTGTTCTTGGCTGGCATTGCTGCTTGGTCGGGTGCACTTGTGAGGTTTGTTGGAAATGATGGCTAAGCAGATTTTCTTCTCTTATATTGGTTGGTAGCCCTTTTTTTGTGATTGTAACCCTTCTTTCAAAATTCAGCTGCTCATAAATTTTGGTTGCCCCTTTTTCTGTAAGTGAGCCTGAGCCTTTTGCTAAACTAAAGGACCTAAAACTAAAACAAACAAAATAAAATAAACCTAAACTAAAATAAAGTAAACTAAAATAAATAAAACCTAAACCTAATCCTATAATAAACTAAATCTAGACCCTAAACTAAATAAAATAAAATAAATAAAAATAAACTTAAACCTAAACTAAAAAGTAAAACCTAAAATAAACCTAAAATGAAAACCTAAACTGAAACCTAAAAAAATAAAATAAAACCAAACATAAACCTAAAAAAATAAAATAAAACCTAAACTTAAATAATAAAATAAAATAAACCTAAACTAAAAATAAAATAAACCTAAACCTAAACCTAAAGGTAAACAAAAATAAAATACCTAAACTAAAATAAATAAATTAAACAAAATAAAAATAAAAATAAACCTAAATAAAATATTAAAATAAACTAAAACAAATAAAATTAAACTAAAATAAACCTAAACCTCTGGGTTTGTTTAATTTATAAAACCCTAAATCCTAAACCCTAAATCAGATCACCTAACCACCCTACTGGCCAAACCTGACCCTAAACCCTAAACTGCCCTAAACCCCTGACCCAAATCCTAAACCCACCCTGAGCCCTAACCTACCCTAATGACCTAAATGCTAAACTTAAACCCTAAAACCATAAAACCTACTCTAACTAATCCTGAAACCCAAAGCTGAACCCTGATCTGGGCCCAAACCATAAAAAAACCACAAGCCTAAACCCCAAGCCCTAAACCTGAGCCAAACCTTAACTGCCCAAACCCTAAACCAGGCCCATAAACCATAAACCCTAAACCATCAACCATAAACCTTAAAAACCTAAAAACCTAAAAAAAACTAATTAAAACCTAAAAATAAAATAAATAAATAAACTTAAACCTAAATAAACTAAAAAAGTAAAATAAAATAAAAACCTTAACCTAAACCTAAAAATTAAAATAAAATAAGCATAAACTAAAACAAAATAAGATAAACCTTCGATAAAACCTAAATAAAATAAAACTAAATAAAAACTTAAACCTAAAGAAAACATAAAAAATAAATAAAAAATAAAACCTAAACCATAAACTAAAAAAAACCTAAACCTAAAATAAAAATAAAATAAACAAAATAAAATAAACCTAAAGCTAAACTAAAATAAACAAAACTAAAATAAATAAAACCTAAACCTAAACCTAAAATAAACTAAACTTAAACCTAAACTTAAACTAAATATAATAAAATAAACTAAAAATAAACCTAAATCTAAATTAGAAAATAAAACCTTAAATAAACCTAAAAATGAAACATAAAGCTAAATCTAAAAAAAAATAAAATAAAATAAAACTCGACTAAAAATAAACCAAAACCTAAACCTAAACCTAAAAATAAACTTAAATAAATAAACATAAAATGAATAAACTAAACTATAAAAAATAAAAAATAAACCTAAATAAGATGAAAAAACTAAAGTAAACTAAAATAAACAAAAAATAAACTAGATATACTAAATAAACCTAAACCTATTGGTTCACTTAATTAAAAAAAAAATTTAAACCCTAAATCCTAAACCCTAAACCATAACCCTAAATCCTAAACCTACTACCCTAAACCCTACACCCTAAAAAATCCTAAACCCTAAACCACAAAGCATAAACCCAAAACCCAAACTCTAATCCCTAAATCCAAAAAAACCATAAACCCTAATCCTAAGCCGAAATCCTTAACCCTAAACCCTAAACCTCAAACCTTAAACCCCAAACCCTAAACCTAAATCTAAAATAACTAAATAAATTATAAAATAAACCTAAACCCTAAAACCAAATAAACCTAAACATAAACCTAAACCTTAAGAATGGGCAGAACCTTGACATCGGCAACATCACCGTCAACTAGGCTTAGTCTAGGTCTGGTAGTGGAGGTGAAGACAGAGGCGATAGTTATTGCAGTGGTGGTGGGGGATCTGAAGGTGCTGGTGGATATGGACGTGGTGGTCTGAGCAATGGTTGTTATAGAGGCGGGAGGAGCGACGGAGGTTACAGCCATGGTGGTGGCGAAGGGAGAGATTGGGGATATGATGGTGGATCCCGCTACTCGAGAGGTTAGGGTGGTTCTGATGGGAACTAGAGAAACTGAAGAATGGCCTATCCGATCTACTGCTTGAAAATGTGTCTTTACAGTAGAGATGATTCTACTTATCTAGGATTTTTGATTTGCCCTATGAGTGCTCATTTTGATCTATGTCGTTGCTTGTGTCTTAGAGAACTTGGTGTGTTACTTGGTTGATGAAATATAAAAGATGAAATGTTGAATTTGAATTTGTTCTCTGTTAAAAAAGAAACTATAAACCCTAAACCCTAAACAAAAACCTAAACCCTAAACCTAAACCAACCTTAACCCTAAAATAAAATAAATAAAATAAAAAAAGCTAATCTTACCATGCCTAACAACCCTGACCACTATAACCAAACCCTAAACCACATAACCTAAACCTTACCCATAAACTAAACTAACTCTAAACCCACTTGAATCACCCTAAAAAACCTAAACCCACCCTAAACCCCACCCTAAACCTATGGCTGGGACCACTGCCCTAAACAGGCCCTGGGCCCCAAATGCTAAACCTAAACCTAGGCCAAGCCCAAGTGACCTAAACTAAACTGACCACTAAAAGTTAAACTCACTAAACTAAATAAACCTATTAAGATAAATAAAACCTAAACTAAAATATAAAGACATATAAACCCGGACCTAAACTAAAACCTAAACCTAAACCTAAAGAAAACTAAACTAAAATAAAATAAATGAAACTAACTAAAAATAAAAACCTAAATAAAATAAAACTAAACCTAAAATAAAAATAAAATAAACTTAAAATAAAATAAAATAAAACTAAATAAGAACTTAAACCTAAAAATAAACTAAAAATAAATCAAAATAAATCCTTAACCCTAAAATCTGATAAACACGAACCTAAACTAAACTACTAAACCAAAACTAAATAAAATAAAATAAGCTAAAATAAACCTAAACCTAAACTAAAAAATAAAACATAAAATAAACCTAAAATAAAACCTAAAACCTAAACCTAAAAAAAATAAAATAAAAGCCTAAACCTAAACCTAAAGTAAAAAAAATGAACCAAAAAAATAAACTAAACTAAAAAATAAACGAAAACCTAAACCTAAACCTAAAAAATACACTAAAATAAGAAACCTAAACTGAAATAAATAAAATCAACAAAATAAAAATAAAAAATAAACATAAATAAAAATAAAAAGTAAAATAAACTAAATAAACCTAATCCTACCGATTTACATAATTTTTTTTTAAAAAAGACCTAAATCCTAAACCTAAAACCTAAACTAAAACAACCTATTAAACCTAAAACTTAAAAAAAAACCTAAACTTAAACTAAATAAAACCTAAAATAAAAATATTAAAAAACTTAAACCTATATGAAATAAAAAAATAAAATAAAATAGAAACCTAAACCTAAAAATAAAATAAATTAAACTAATCAAAATAATCTAAAATAAAATAAATAAAAACTTAAACTAAACTAAAAAATAAAACAAACCTAATAATAAAAAACCTAAATAAACTAAAAACTAAACGTAAAATAAAATAAAATTAACATAAAAAAATAAAATAAAAACAAAATAAAAACCTAAACCTAAAAACTAAACCTAAAAATTAAACCTAAAATAAATAAAAGTTAAACCTAAAATAAACCTAATCCTAAACCTAAACCTAAACCTAAACTAGTAACAGATAAACTAAAATAAATAAACTAAAAATAAAATCTAAAAATAAACCTAAAATAAAACCTAAAACCTAACCTAAAAAAAACCTAAACCTAAACCTAAAATAAAAAAATAAACCTAAACCTAAAAAAAAAATAAAATAAAAATAAAACAACTAAAAAATAAACTTAAATCAAATAACCTAAACCTAAAAAATAAGCTAAAATAAAAACCTAAACTAAAATAAACAAACCAAAATAAATAAACTAAACAAAATAAAAATAAAAAATAAACCTAAATAAAATAAAAATAAAATAAACTGAAATAAATAAAAAATAAACTAAATAAACCTAAACCTACTAGTTTTCTTAATTTTTTATATAAAAAAAGAAAAAAAATAGTAAACCCTAAATCCTAAACCCTAAACCCAAAACCCTAAACCTACAAGCCTAAACCCTAAACCCTAAACCATAAAGGAAACCCTAAACCCTAAACCACAAACCCTAAACCTAAACGTAATGTGACTAAATAAATTAAAATGTAAACTTAAACCCTAAAACTTAATAAACCTAAACTTAAACCCTAAGAATGTGCAGAACCCTGATGGCAAGAACATCACTGTCAACTAGGCGTAGTCTAGATCTAGTGATAGAGGTGAAGGTCGAGGCGTCAGTTATCATAGTGGTGGTGGGGGATTTGGAGGTGCTAGTTGATATCAAGGTGGTGGTCAGAGTAGTGGCAGTTTTTGAGGTAGGAGGAGCAACAAAGGTTACAGCCATGGTGGTGGTGAGGGAGAGATCCAGGATACGATGGTGAATCCTACTCAAGATGTCGGGTGGTTCTTCTATCTAGGATTTTGAAGAAGCAATTAATCTTGCTTATGGGCGTGTCTTTATAATAGAGGTGGTTCTAGCTATCAAGGGTTTCTGATTTGCTCTATGTGTGCACATTTTTTATTTGTGTCATCGCTTGTGACTTAGAAAACTTGGTTTGTTGCTTGTTTGATGAAATCAAAAAGAAGAAATCTTGAATTTGAATTTATTCTCTGTTAAAAAAAATCAAAAACCCTAAACCTTAAATTAAAACCTAAACCATAAACCTAAAACCTAAACCCTAAACCCTAAATCCTAAACCCTAAAATACATAAACCCTAAACCCTAAACCATAAACCATAAACCCTAAAACCCTAAACCCTAAACCATAAACCCTAAACCCTAAACCAAAAACATACAACCCTAAACCCTAAAGCTTAAACCCCAAACCCTAAACCCTAAACCCTAAAAACCTAAAAACCAAAGCCTAAACTAAATAAAACCAAAAAGGAAATAAATAAATAAAATCTAAACCTAAATAAAATAGAAAATAAAATTAAATAAAACCCTAAACTAAAACATAAACTTAAACCTAAACCTAAAGATAAAATAAAATAAAAAATATAAACTGAATAAAAATAAAATAAATAAAAATCAAAAGTAAACTAAAATAGTAAAATAAACCCAAAAATAAAAAATTGAAATAAAATAAAACCTAAATGTATAATAAAAATAAAATAAGCATTAATGAAAATAAAATAAAAACTTAATAAAATCTAAACCTCAAAAATAAACATAAAAATAAATTTTTTTTAAAAAAAAACCTAAATACTAAACTAAAAAAAAACCTAATCCTAAAATAAACAAAATAAAATAAACCAAAACCAAATCTAAAATAAACTAAACTAAAATAAATAAAACCCAAACCTAAACCTAAAATAAACTAAACCTAAACCTAATCTAAATAAAATAAAATAATAAACTAAAAATAAACCTAAACTAAAACTAAAAAATCAATCCTAAAAATAAACCTAAAATAAAAAATAAAAACATAAATCTAAAAAAATAAAATAAAAACCTAAACCTAAACCTAAAAATAAAAAATAAAACCTAAACCTAAAAAAATAAAATAAAAATAAAAGTAAACTAAAATAAACTTAAACCTAAACACAAAATAAACTAAAATAAAATTGAAACTAAAAAAAATAAACTAAACTAAATAATAATAAAATAAACCTAAATAAATATATAAAATAAAATAAACTTAAACTATCGGTTTCTTGATTTTAATAAAACCCTAAAAACTCTAAACCTAAACCCTAAACACTAAATCCTAAACCCTAAACCCCAAAATTAACCCTGAATATAAGACATACACCAAACCATAGGCTAAACAGTAACCCTAAACTTTAAAATGTTAACCCCAAACTCACAAACCCTACTAAACAAACCACAAACCATAAAAAACTAAACCCCAAGCCTTGATCCTAAAATCCTAACCCACAAACCTAAGCTAATAAACCTTAAACCAAACCTAAACCCTAAACCACAAACCTAAAACTATAAACCCTAAAACTCCAAACTAAGGGGTGATGCTAAACCCTAAATCCTAATCAAAACCCTAAATCAAACACTAAATCATTAAACATTAAGGACCACTGCACTACCTACTAGAATGCAGAGATAAAACCTAAACCCTAACTAAAAGATCCCAAACTAAAATAAATAAATTAAAATAAACTTAAACCTAAACTAAAATAAATAAATATAAACCAGATCTAAAATAAACTAAACCCTAAGATAAAATAAAATAAATAAAATATAAATTAAACTAAAATAAAACCTAAACATAAACCTAAAATAAATGCCTAAAACTTAAACCTAAAAAGAATAAAATAAAAAAACCTAAACCTAAAATAAAAAAAACCTAAACCTAGTAAATAAAATAAAACTAAACTAAAAAATAAACATAAACCTAAACCTAAAATAAAACTAAATAAACCTAAACTAAAATAAATAAACATAAAATAAATAAACTAAACTAAATAAAAACAAAAAATGGACATAAATAATATGTAAATAATAAACCAAATAAATCTAAACCTGGGTTGCTTTAAATACCCTAAACCCTAAATACTAAATCCTAACCCTCCCTAAACACTAAATCCTACCACCCAAACTAACCCTAAACCCTAAACCCACTACATGCCCCCCCACCCTAAATGGTGAAACCTGACCTTCTGAACTGACCCTGGGCCTTAAACCTAGTCCTAAACCCTAAATGCTCCTCCACCCTGACCTAACTCTAAACTGAGCCACTAAAAACCCTAAATCCTGGGCCAGGCCCTGGCCAAACTGGGCTAACCACTAAACTGAGGCTGAGGCCTGAGGCTGAGCCATGATCTACCTGAGCTTGACCCTGGGCAAGCCTAAACAAACAAACTGGGCCAGGCCTTAAACTAACTAAACCTAAACCATAAAAATACTGAACTTAAACCCTAAAAACCAAACCCTAAATCCTAAAACCTAAAACCTAAACCTAAACTTAATAAGATCTAAAAATAATATGGTGATAAAACTAAACCTAAATAATAAAATAAATAAAATAAAACCTAAACTAAACTTTAAAATTCAAATAAAATAAAATAAAATAACATAAAATAAATAAAACCTAAACTAAACTAAAAAAAATAAACCTAAGTAAAAAACCAATAAAATAAAATGAAACATAAAATAAAATAAAATAAACCTAAAATAAAATAAAATAAAACTGAATAAAACTTAAACCTAGAAAATGAACCTAAAATGACACCTAAAATAAATAAAATAAAACCTAAACCCTAAACTAAAAAAACCTAAACCTATAATAAAAATATAAACAAAATAAAATAAACCTAAACCAAAGCTAAAATAAAATAACTAAAATAAAGCTAAACATAAACCTAAAATAATCTAAAAAAACCTAAAAATAAAATAAACCTAAACCTAAACTAAAATAAAATCTAAAAATAAACCTAAAGAAAAACCTAAAACCTAAACATACAAAAACCTAAACTAAAATAAAAGAAACCTAAACCTAAAAAATAAAAATAAAAATAAAACTAAACTAAAAATAAACCTAAACCTAAACATACACCTAAAAAAAAATAAAAAATCATAAACTAAAACAAATAAATGTAAAATAAATAAATAAATAAATAAATAAATAAATAAATAAACTAAACCTTTAGTTTACTTAATTTCAAAAAAATTGAAAAATAAACAAAAATTAAAAATGAAAAACCATAACCCTGTAAACCCTAAAACTCTACCCTAAACCCTAAACCCTAAAACTCCTAAACATAAAGCCTCCTAAATCCCTAAACCCCAGACTAAACCCTAAAGCCATTAAACCCTAAACCCTAAAACTTATAATCCTAAACCCTAAACCCTAAACCCTAAACCTTAAACTCTAACCATTAAACCCTAAGCCCTGAAACCCTAAACCCTAACTTAAAAAAAGACTAAACCTAAATAATAAACATAAAACCATAAAATAAATAAAATAAAAAATAAAATAAACCTAAACTAACTAAAAAAAAACCTAAAAATAAAAAGTAAAACCTAAAACCTAAACCTAAAAATATATATAACCTAAACCTAAAAATAAAAATTAAAACTTAAAACAATAAAATAAAATAAAAAGAAAACTAAACTTGAAAATAAATATAAACCTAAAACTAAACCTAAAAAATAAACTAAAATAAAAAACCTAAAATTAAATAAATAAACCTAAAATAAATATATTAAATGAATAAAATAAAATAAAAAATAAAAAAAAAATGAAATAAACTAAAATAAATAAAATAAACTAAATAAACTATAAACTAAACCTATAAAAACCCAAAAACTAAATCCTGACATAACATCCTGGTCCTGAGCTCCAAATCAAACCCTAAACCCTAAACTGACCACTAAATGAAAACAAGAAACCCTAAAACACAGACCCTAAATGGAAAAAATAAAAAAAAATAAAAAAAAAAAGAAACTAACTCAAAACCCAACCAAACCCTAAACCTACAAACCCTAAACCACAAACCAATCTAGACCAAACCCCTAAACTCTAAACTATAAAACCCTAAACCCTAAAACTAGACGTGAGACCCCCAACCTTAAACTGAGCCATAAAACCACTAAACCATAAAACCATAAAACCTAAAACTCAAACTAAACTAAATAAAAATAAAATAAATAAATAAAACTTAAACTAGATAATAATAAAATAAAAGCTAAACTAAAACCTAAACCTAAACCTAAACCTAAAATAAATAATAATAATAATAAATAAAAACTAAAATAAAATAAAATAAATAAAAACCTAAACTAAACTAAAAATATAATAAACCATAAAAAAGATAAATAAATTAAAATATAAATAGAAAATAAAATAAAATAAACCTAAATAAATTAAAATAAAAGCTAAATAAAAACCTATACCTAAAAATAAAGCTAAAAATAAATAAAAGATAAAACCTAAACCTTAAAATAAACAAAAAATAGCTAAACCTAAAATAAACAAAATAAAATAAGCTTAAACCTATACTAAAATAAATAAAACCTAACCCTAAACCTGAAATAAACTAAATCTAAACTCTAAAATAAATAAAATAAAATAAACTAAAAATAGACTTAACCCTAAACTAAAAAATAAAACCTAATAATAAACCTTAGCTAAAAACCTAAAACCTAAACCTAAAAAACAAAAATAAAAACCAAAACCTAAACCTAAAAACAAATAATAAAATGTAAGCAAAAAAATAAAAATAAAAATAAAACTAAACTAAAAAATTAACATAAACCCTCCAAAGAATAATAAAATAAATAAACCTAAAATAAAATACTAAAACATAAAATAAAGAATAAAATATAATTTAAATAAATAAATAATATACTAAATAAATTCAATAAACTGGTGACTGGTTTGCTTAATTTAAAAAAAAACCCTAAACCCTAAAAACTGAGCTCTAAACTAAATCCCAAACCCTAAAACTACCAGAAGACGAACCACTAAAACCATAAACTGACTGAACTAAAATAACTAAATAGGCCATGATCTTGGGCCACAATCCACACCCTAAACTGGGCCAGGCCCAGGCCACTGGGCCACTGAAACCACAATGATTAAACTGGGCTTTAAACGTTAACTGGGCCAAACCAGGCCCTGGGCCCTGGGTTGATCCCAGGCGTTATGACCTGGGCCACTGAGCCATGAGCCTAAACCTCTAAGAGGCTGAGCCTAAACTCTGGGCCAAAAATACTGAAACTGAAACACAGGCCACTGAAAAACCTAAACCAAACCCCTATGAGCCAAAGGCATGGGCCTAGCTAAACATGGGCCAGCCACTCCATGTAAACTGGGCCACCACCTATCCACACTCCTACTTTAACCCCCACTAAACTGGGCCTACCCCAAACCACTGGGCCCTCGCTCTGGGCTGACCAAACTAAAGGCCTAGATCTAAAATACACAAAGCATCCCTCATCAGACCAAGTCAACTAAACCTTATCTGACCCTCTCTAAAACCTAAAACCATAAACCAAAGCTGAGCCTTAAGACCCTAAACCCACTGACCTAAAACCCTAAACACTAAAATAGAAACCAACCAAACCATGACCCTAAGCCATAAAATCTTAAAACCATAAACCCTAACTTAAAACCTAAACTAAACCTAAATAAAATAATAAAATATAAATTAAAACCTAAACTAAAGATGTAAACTAAACCTAAAAATAAAATAAGATAAAAGTAAAGAAATAAATAAAAATATAAATAAATAAACCATAAAATAAAATAAAATAAACCAAAGAATAAAACTATCAAATAATATAAAATGTAAATTAAAAAAAAAAATAAACCTAAAAAAAAAATAAAATAAAAACTAAGTAAAAACATAAACCTAAAAAATAAACCTAAAAATAAATAAAAAAATAAAATATAAACTCTAAACTATAAAAAAAACTTAAACTTAAAATATAAATAAAATAAACATAAACTTAAATCTAAACTAAAATAAACTAAACTAAAATAAATAAAACATAAACCTAAATATAAAAAAAAACTAAACCTAAACTTAAACCTAAACTAAATAAAATAAAATAAACTAAAAATAAACCTAAACCTAAACTAAAAGTAAAACAAATAAAACCTAAACCTAATCCTAAAATAAAATAAAATAAAACTCAACAAAAGTAAACTAAACCTAAAAAACCTAAACATAAAAAAATAAACTAAAATAAAAACCCTAAACTAAAAATAAATAAACCTAAAATAAATATATAAAATTAAATAATAATAATAAATAAACCTAAATAAATTAAAAAATAAAATAAACTAAAAAAACCTAAACCTACTATTTACTTAATTTTAAAAAAAAATCCTTTAAACCCTAAATCCTAAACCTTCAACTCTAAACCCTAAACATATAACCCTAAGCCCTAAAAAACCCTAAACCCTAAACCCTAAATCGTAAACCCTAAACCCCAGACCAAAACATAAAATAATTAAATAAATTAAAAAATAAACCTAAACCCTAAAACCTCATAAACCTAAACCTAAACTTAAACCCTAAGAATGAGTAGAACCTTGACGGCGGGAACATCATCATCAACTAGGCTCAGTCTAGCTATGGTGGCGGAGGCGAAGGCGGAGGCAGCTGTTATCGCAATGGTGGTGGGAGATCTTGAGGTACTAGTGGATATGGAGGTGGTGGTCAGAGTAGTGGTGGTTATGGATGTGGGAGGAGCGATAGAGGTTACAACCTTCCTGGTGGCGGAGGGAGAGATCAGCGATATGATGGTGGATCTCACTACTCGAGAGGCCGAGGTGGCTCTGATGGGAACTAGAGAAACTGAAGAACAGTCGAACTGATTTACTACTTATGGATCTGTTTCTTTACAGTATAGATGGTTATAGTCATATAGTGTTTTTCATTTGCTCTTTGCATCCTCATTTTTTAACAATGTTATCATTTGTGTCATAGAAAACATGGTGTGTTACTTCGTTGATGAAATCAAAAAGAAGAAATGTTGAATCTAAATTTATTCCCATTTTAAAAAAAATACCCTAAACCCTAAACTTGAAAGCCTAAACCTAAATCGTAAACCCTAAAATCTTCATGACTTAAACCCCAAACCCTAAAAACCCTAAACCCTAAAACTCTAAAATTAAACCCTATACACTATATAAATAAAAAAAAAACTAAATATACTAAATAAACCAAAACCTAATTGTTTACTTAATTTAAAAAAATCCTTAAACCTTAAATCCAAAACCCCAAACACTAAACCCTAAACCCTAAAACAAAATAAAAACTAAAGTCTAAATAAAAATAAAATAAAATAAAGACTAAATAAAAACCTAAACATAGAAAATAAACTTAATAATAAAACCTAAAAATAAAAATAAAACCTAAACCTAAATAAAATAAAATAAATAAAATAAAATAAACACCTAAACTAAAATAAACTAAAATAAATAAAACCTAAACCTAAACTGACTAAATAAACAAAATAAATTAAAATAAAATAAACCTAAACTAAAAAAACCTAAAATAAACCTAAAATAAAACTTAAAACCTAAACCTAAAAAACCTAAACCTAAACCTAAAAATAAAAAAGGGAAATCTAAACTTAAAAAATAAAATATAAATAAAACTAAACTAAAAACTAAACATAAACCTAAACTTAAACCTAAAAAAAAACTAAAATAAAAAAACCTAAGCTAAAAGATGGATAAACCTTAAATAAAATAAACTAAAAATAAAATTAAAATTGAATAAACTAAAATAAATAAAATAAAATAAACCTGGGTTAACATGATTTAAAATAAGGTTAAAATAAAACTCCTAACCCTAACAAACCCTAAACAACCCAAAACCAAAAACCCACTGGCCCATGATCATGCTGCCTTAAACCACAGCCCTAATCCTAATCCTAAACTGGCAAAACTGACCCTGACTGGATCTGATGGCTGACCCAAGACCCTACCCATGCACAAGCCTTAAACCCAATACTGTGCCAAACCACAAACCCTAGTCACATCCTGATCACTGAACTGAGCCCTGAGCCACCCACCCTGACCACTAAAACCCCACAAACTAAATCTTACCCTAAACCATAAAATCTATAACCCAAACCCTAAACCCTAAACCCCCAAACCCAAAAAAATTAAAAAACTAAAAAACACAAACTAAAGCCTAAAAAAACCACAAAACGAAATAAACCTAAAAGATAAAATATAAAATAAAATAAATAAAATATCTAAACCTAAATTAAATAAGATAATAAAATAAAATAAAACCTAAACTAAAATAAACTAAACCTAAAATAAAATAAAATAAAATAAAACTAAATTAAAATAATTAATAAAACCTCAACTATCTTAAAATAAAATAAACCTAAAATAAAACCTAAATAAAATAAAACATGAAAGTTAAAAAAATAATTAAACTTAAAATAAAATTAAATAAAGAACTAAACCTAAAATATACCTAAAATACAAAACCTAAACACTATAAAGAAAAGCGTGATCCTAAAACAAACAAAATAATATATCCCAAAGCCTAAACTAAAATAAACTAAACTAAAATAAATAAAACCTAAACCTAAAACTAAAATAAACGAAACCTAAACCTTAAACTAGAAAATAAAACCTAAAAATAATCCTAAAATAAAAACTTAAAACTTAAACCTAAAAAAATAAAATAAAACTTGAACCTAAACCTAAAAAATAAATATAAAATAAAATGAAAATAAAACTAAAATGAAAAATAAATAAAAACCTAAACCTAAACCATGAACAAAAACTAAAATTACAAACTTAAACTAAAATGAAAAATAAACCTAAATAAAATAAAATTAAAATAAACTAAAATAAATAAAAAACAAACTAAATAACCTAAATAATCCTTAACCTACAGGTCTACTTAATTTTTTGAAATGAACCTTAAAACTAACCTTAGACCCTAAACCCTACAAATAAAAAACCTCTGACCCAAACCCTAAAACAAATCAAAACCATATGCCCAAAACACACCAAACCCTAAACCCTAAACCCAAAAGCCTAAACCTTAACCCTAAACCCTAAACCCTAAAAGCATAAACCCTAAAACCCTAAACCCCAAACCGTTAAACCATAAATCCTAAAACCTAAGCCTAAACCTAAAGTTACTAAATAAATAAAAAAATAAACCTGAACCATAAAACCTAAAAAATCTAAACCTAAAAACCCAGAATTGGAGGCTTGTGAAAATCACCTTCAACCGGCTTCTAGATCCGGTGGAGGTGATGGTAGAGGCGGCTATTATTGTAGTGGTGGTGGGGGATCTGGAGGTCTGGATATGGAGGTGGTGGAGCGATGGTGGTATGGCAGGAGGAGTGATGGAGGTTACAGCCGTGGTGGTGGTGGAGGGAGAGATCGGGGATATGATGGTGGATCTCGCTACTCAAGAGGCCGAAGTGGTTTTAATGGGAACTAGAGAAGCGAAGAATCGATGGTTATGATGGTGCTTCTGCTACTTATGGAACTATTTCTTTACATTAGAGATGGTTCTAGTTATCTAGGGTTTTAAATTTGCTCTATGCGTGCATATTTTTTATTTATGTCATCACGTGTGTCTTAGAATACTTGGTGTGTTACTTGGTTGATGAATTCGAAAAGAAGTAATGTTGAATATGAATTTGTTCTCTATTAAAAAATAAAAATAAACCAAAATCCCTAAATCCTAAACTAAAACCTATACCCTACACCTAATACCCAACACCAAAAACCCTAAAAATAAAAAATTAAAAATAAATAAAAAACCCTAACCCTAAACCCTAAACCCTAAACCCTAAAAACTCTAAACCCTAAAGCATAAACAGTAAACCCTAAACCTTAAACCCTAAACCCTAACCATAAGCCTTAAACCCTGAAATCCTAAACCCTGCAACCCTGAACCTTAAACTCTAAACCTTAAACGCTAAACCCTAAAAACTTAAAAACCTAATCCTAAAAATTAAAATTAAAATAAAACTTAACTAATAAATAAACCAAAACCTAAACCAAAACCTAAAAAATAAATTAAATTAAAAAACCCAAACTAAAATAAATAAACCTAAAATAAATAAACTAAACTAAATAAAAATAAAAAATAAACCTAGATAAAAAAAATGAAATAAACTAAAATTTAAAAAAAAAAGTAAACTAAATAAACCTAAACCCACTAGTTTACTTAATCCCAAAAACCACAAACCCCAAATCACAACTTAAACTAACCTAAATACAAACTCTAAAAACCTAAACTAAACAAAACCCCAAACCCCCTTAAACCTAAAGTAGCTAAATAAATTAATAAATAAACTTAAACCCTAAGAATGGGCAGAACCGTGACAGTTAGAACATCTCCGTCAACCAGGATCAATCTAGATTTGGCGATCAAGGCGAAGGTGGACGGGGCAATTATCATAGTGGTGGTGGGGGATCTGGAGGTGCTGGTGGATATGGAGTTGGTGGTCAGAGTAGTGGTGGTTATGGTGGCAGAAGGAGCGACAGAGGTTACAGGCGTGGTGGTGGTGGTGCGAGAGATCGGGGATATGAAGGTGGATCCTACTACTCGAGAGGCCGAGGTAGTTTTGATGGGAACTAAAGAAACTGAAGAATGGCCAATCTGATCTGTTGCTTTTGGAATTATGTCTTTACATTAGAGACAGTTCTAGTTATTTAGGGTTTTTGATTTGCTCTATGTATGCTTTTTTAGCTATGCCATCGCTTGTGTCTTAGAGAACTTGGTGTGTTACTTGGTTGATGAAATTGAAAAATAGAAATGTTGAATCTAAATTTATTCTCTAATAAAAATATAAAATCAAAAAACCTAAACCCTAAACTAAAACCTGAACCATAAACCTAAAACCTAACCATAAACCCATAACTCTAAAACTAACCTTATACCCTAAACCCTAAAATTAACCCCCAAAACCCACAAACCTAAACCTAAACCTAAACCTTAAACCTTTTTTAAAACCCTAAACCCTAAACCCTAAACCACAAACTAAACACTTAAACCTAAACACAGTAATTAAATAAATTTAAAAATAAACATAAACCCTAAAACTTAATAAACCTAAACCCTATGGTTGCGTAGAACCTTGATGGCATGAACATCACCGTCAACCAGGCTCAGTCTAGAACTAGCGGTGGAGGTGAAGGTGGAAATGACAGTTATCATAATGGTGGTGGGGTATCTAGAGGTGTTGGTGAATATGGAGGTGGTGGTCGGAACAGTGGTGGTTATGGAGGTGGGAGGAATGACGGAGGTTACATCCGTGGTGGTGGCGGGAGTAGAGATCGGATATATGATGGTGGATCACGCTACTCGAGAGGCCGAGGTGGTTCTGATGGGAACTAGAGAAATTGAAGAACAGCTGATCTGATCAACTACTTATGGAACTGTCTTTATAGTAGACACAATTCTAATTATCTAGGGTTTTTGATTTGTTCTATGCATGCTCATTTTTATCTAGGTCATCGCTATCTTAGAAAACCGATGTGTTACTTGGTTGATGAAATAAAAAAAAAAAATAATGAATCTCTAAAAAAAAACCAAATAAACTAAAAACCCCTAAACCTAAACTAAACCCTAAATAAACTAAAACCTAACTAAATAAACTAAAAATAAAATAAAAAACCAAACAATAAAATAATAAATAAAATAAATAAAACTAAACTAAATAAACCTAAAAATAAAATAAAATAAAATAAAGCTAAACTAAAATAAAATAAAATAAATAAAATAGCTAAAAAAAAATAAATAAATTAAACTAAATAAAATAAAAGAATAAAATCTAAACCTAAAAATAAATAAAAACCAAATAAAAATAAAATAAAAAACTTTATAAAAAAAACCTATAAAAAATAAATAAAATAAAATAAATAAAATAGAAAACTAAAATAAACTAAACTAAATAAAAAAACCTAAGCTAAAACAAAATAAAACTAAACCTAAAACCCAAACTAAATAAAATAAAATAAACTAAATAAACTTAAACTAAAAAAATAACTAAAATAAACCTAAAAAACTAAATAAATAAAATAAAAACCAAAACCAAAACCTAAACATAAAATAAATAAAATAAACTAATTAAAAATAAAAATAAACTTAAATAAAAAATAATTAAAAATTAAAATAAATAAAAAAAATTAAAAAAAACCTAAATCTACTAGTTTACTTAATTTAAAAATAAATTGAAACTAAAACCTGAACCCTAAATCAAAATCCTAAATCCTAAATCCTAAACACTAAAGCTTAAGATCTATAAATGAAAAAAATAATAATATACCCTAACCCTAAACCCTAAACCTTAAATCTAACCCTAAACCCAAAATCCTAAATCCTAAACCAACAACCCTAAACCCTAAACTCTAAACCTTAAACACTAAAGCCTAAAATAAAACCCTAAACCCTAAACCATAAAACCTAAAACCTTAAACCCTAGGCAAAACCTAAAAAACTTAAACTAAAAAAATAAAATAAAATTATACTTAACTAAAATAAACCTAAAAAAAAAAATAAACTAAAATAAAAAACCTGAACTAAAATAAATTAAATAAAAATAAAAAATAAATTTAAATAAAATAAAAAAATAAAAAAACTAAAATAACCCTAAGCCTACTAGAATACTTAATTTTTTTTAATAAAACCTAAACCATAAACCATAAAACTAACCCTAAACCCTAAACCTAAAACTAACCATAAACCTTAGATCCTAAACACTAAACCTACAACCTGGACCTAAATCCTAAACCAAACCTAAACCTACCACAAACCCTAAACCCCAAACCCTAAACTCTAAACCATAAACCTTAATCCTTAAACCCTAAAAACTTAAAAACCTAAACCTAAACTAAATAAAACCAAAAAATTAAATAAATAAATAAACTTAAACATAAATTAAATAAATAGATAAAATAAAATAAAAACATAAACTAAAACCTAAACCTAAACCTAAACCTAAAATTAAAATAAAATAAAAAATTAAATTAAATTAAAATAAAATAAATAAAAACCTAAACTAAATTATAAAATTAAAAACTAAATAAAAGATAAAAATAAAAGAAACCTAAAACAAAATAAAATAAAACAAAATAAAATCCAAAACCTAAAAAATAAACCTAAATATAAAACCTAAAAATAAAGAAAAAAATAAAACCTAAATCTTAAAGTAAAAAAAAAACCCTAAACCTAAAATAATAAAATAAAATAAACCTGAACCTAAACAAAAATAAACTAAACTGAAATAAATTAAACCTAAACCTAAACGCTAAACTAAATAAAGTAAAATAAATTAAAAATAAACCTAAACCTAAACCAAAAAATAAAATGTCAAAATAAATCTAAAAAAAACCTAAAACTTAAACCTAAAAAATAAAATAAAAACCTAAACTTAAACATAAAAATAAAAAATAAAACCTAAACCTAAAAAATAAAATAAAAATAAAAATAAACTAAAAAAATAAACATAAACCTTAACCTGAACCTAAAAATTAAACTAAAATAAATAAAAAATTAAAAAAAACTAAATAAACTAAATAAATGAAAAAACCTAAATATACTAAATAAACCCAAACTTGTGAGTTAACCTTAAAAAAAACATAAATAAAGTAAAAAAAAACCCTCAACCTAAAATAAAACCTTAGCCCTAAACCCTAAACCCTAAAAAACCCTACACATTAAAACCTAAATCCTAAAACCCTAAACCCTAAACCTAAAATGCTAAACAATTAAAAACAATAAACCCTAAATCCCAAACACTAAACCCTAAACCAAGCCATAAACACAAACCCACACCCTGAGGCTAAACCTTAAACCCTCAAAACTAAGGCCAAATAATTAAAACTTAAACCCTAAACTACTGAAACCCCTGCCCTGATATAAATATAAAATAATAAAATAAAATAAGATAAATAATCAAGATAACTAAACCTATTGGTATGTAATTAAAAAAAAACCTTAAACAAAACCCTAAATTCTAAATCCAAAAACTGAGCCCTAACTGAGCCACTAAACCTGACCAACCCTATGGGCCACTAAACCACTGACCATAATCTTAAAACCTAAATCCTAAACTCACAACTCACTAACCTAACCATAAACTGACCATGTTGCATAAACTGGGCTAAATTAACCCTAAACCCTGGGTGACCCTGATCCTAACCTCCTAAACAACCTAAACACTAAACCCTAAACCCAAACTTACTAATCCACAAAGCACTAAACACCTTCAAACCTAAACCTAAACTAAATAAAACCTAAAAAGAAAATAATTAAAAAAACCTAAACATAAATAAAATAAAATAAATAAAATAAATACCTAAATAAAAAACTAAACCTAAACCTAAAAATAAAATAAAATAACCCAATAATAATAAAAAAATAAAAAATATAAAAACCTAAACTAAAGCAAAAAATAAAATAAACCTAAGAATAAAAAACTTAGATATAATAAAAACTAAATGTAAAATAAATAAAAAATAAACTTAAAATAAAATAAAATAAAAACTAAATAAAAACCTAAACCTAAAAGATAAATCTGAAAATAAAACCTAGAAATAAATAAAAATAAAACCCAAACCCTAAATTAAAAATAAAAACTAAACCTAAAATAAAAATAAAGTAAAATAAACTGAAACATAAACTAAAATAAAGTAAATTAAAATAATTAAAACATAAACCTAAAATAAATCAAACCTAAATCCTAAACTAAATAAAATAAAAGTAACTAAATGTAAACCTAAACCTAAACTAAAAAAATAAAAATTGAAAATAAATCTAAAATGAAAACATAAAACCCAAACCCTAAACCCTAAACCTTAAAAAGCTAAAAACATAAACCTAGACAAACTAAAACCTAAAAATAAAATAATTAAAAAAACCTAAACCAAAATAAATAAAATAAAATAAAATAAAATAAAAACATAACTAAAACCTAAACCAAAATCTAAACCTAAAAAGAAAATAAAAAAAACCTATTCTAAAAAAAAATAAAAACCTAAACTAAACTAAAAATTTAAAACCTAAATAAAATAAAAACTAAACATAAAATAAACATAAAATAAACCTAAAATAAAATAAAATAAAAAATAAATGAAAACCTAAACCTAAAAGTAAATAAAAAAGAAAACATGTACCCTAAAATAAAATAAAATAACATACATCTAAACCTAAAATAATAATAATATAAACCTAAACCTAAACTAAGATAAACTAAACTAAAATAAATAAAACTTAAACCTAAACTTGAAAAAAAATAAACCATAACCTAGACCTAAACAAAATAAAATAAAATAAACAAAACTTAAACAAGAAAATAATAAATAAAACTTAAAAAGAAACCTTAAAAAAAACCTAAAACTTAAACCTAAAAAATTAAAATAAAAACCCAAACCTAAACCTACAAATAATAAATAAAACATAAACCTAAAAAAATAAAGAAGAAATAAAGATAAACTAAAAAATCAACCTAAACCTAAACATAAACCTAAAAAATAAACTAAAATAAATAACTCTAAAATAAATAAAAATAGAAAAAACTTAAATAAAAATAAAAAATAAAAAAAAAAAACAAAAAAAATAAAAATAAACTAAATAAACCTAAAACTACTAGTTTACTTAATTTGAAAAAAAATAAAAAATTTTAAAAAAATTTAAAAAAAACCCTAAAACTAAACCTTACCACGAACCTAAACCTTAAGCATTAAACCTTAAACCATAAACCCTAAAATCCTACCAAAACAAACTCAAAATCTACCACAACCCAATCCCCAATCCTACTCCCTAAACCTTAAACCCTAAACCCTAAAATCAACAACCCTAAACCATAAACCCTAAACCCTAAACCCTAAAAACCTAAAACCTCAACCTAAAAATAAAATAAATAAAAAAACCTAAACCTAAATATAATAAAAAGTAATAAAAAATAAAAACCTAAACCTAAACCTAAACCTAAACCTTAAAATAAAATGAAAACTAAACCAAAAGAAAATAAATAAAAACCTAAACTAAACTAAAAAATAAAATAAACTTAAAAATATTAAATATAAAATGAAAATAAAATAAGCCTAAAATAAAAATAAAATAAAAGAGACTAAAATAAACTTAAACCAAAACTAAAATAAACTAAACTAAAATAAATAAAACCTAAACCAAAACTTAAAATAAACTAAACTTAAAACTAAGTAAAAGAAAATAAATAAAAAATAAACCTAAAACTAAACTAAAAAAATTAAACCTAAAATAAAAACCTAAAACTAAAACCTAAAAAAATAAAATAAAAACCTAAGCCTAAACATCAAAATAGAAAATAAAACCTAAACTTAAAAAATAAAATCAAAATAAAACTAAACTAAAAAATAAACATAAACCTAAGCCTAAACATAAAAAATAAACTAAAATGAAAAACTAAACTAAAATAAATAAACCAAACTAACTAAAAATAAAAAATAAACATAAATAAATATAAAAAATAAAATAAACTAAAATAAATAAGAAATAAACTAAATAATTAAATAAACCTAAACCTACCGGTTTACTTAATTTGTTTTTTTGAAAAAAAATGTTAAACCCTAAACCACAAACCATAATATTAACCCTAAATCCTAAATCTTAAACATACAACCCTAAATCTTAAACCCTAAACCCTAAATCTTAAACATACAACCCTAAACGCTAAAAAACCTTAAACCCTAAACCCAAAACCCTAATAACCCTAAAACCTAAATCCTAAACACTAAACCCTAAATCTTAAACCCTAAACCCAAACCCTAAACCCTAAACCTTAAAACCCTAAACCTTAAAAACCTAAAAACTTAAACATAAACAAAATAAAACCTAAAAATAAAATAAATAAATAAAAAAATAAAATTAAAATAAAATAAAATAAAATAAAATAAAATAAAATAAAACCTGAACTAAAAAACTTAAAAAAATAAAATATAAAAAAAATAAAATAAACTAAAATAAAATATAGAAAAACCTAAGCTAAACTAAAAAATAAAATAAACATAAGAATAAAAAACCTTAATAAGATGAAAACTAAACATAAGTATAAAATAAAATAAACCTAAAATAAAATAAAATAAAAATAAAATTAAAGCCTAAACCTAAAAAATAAACCTAAAAATAAAGCCTAAAAATAAATTAAAAAGTAAAACCTAAACCTAAACTTAAACTAAATAAAATAAAATAAACTAAAAATAAACCTAAACCTAAACTAAAATATAAAATGTAAAAAATAAATCTAAAATAAAAACCTAAAACCTAAATTTAAAAAGTAAAATAAAAACCTAAACCTAAACCTAAAAATAAAAATAAACTAAAATAAAAAACCTAAACAAAAATAAATATACTTAAAATAATTAAACTAAACTATATGAAAATAAAAATAAAAAATAAAATAAACTAAAATAAATAAAAAATAAACTAAGTAAACTAAATAAACCTAGACCTATTAGTATACTTAATTTAAAAAAAATCCCTAAACCTTAAATTCGAAACCCTAAACCGAAAAACTAATCCTAAACCTTAAACCCTAATCCTAAACCTTAAACCCTAAAAGCATAATGCCAAAAACTTTAAACCCTAAACCCTAAACCCTACACCATAAACCCTAAACCCTAAACCTTAAACCCTAAACCCTAACCTTAAACCCTAAACACTAAACCCCAAACCCTAAACCTAAAACTAAAGCGACTAAATAAAATTAAAAAAATATACCTAAACCCTTAAACCTAATAAACCTTAACCTTAACCTAAACCCTTAAACCTAATAAACCTTAACCTTAACCTAAACCCTTAAACCTAATAAACCTTAATCCCAGGCTTTGTCTAGATCTGGCAATGGAAGTGATGGTGGAGGCGATCGTTATCGTAGTGGCGGTGGGGGATCTAGAGGTGTTGGCGGATATTGATATGGTGGTTAGAGTAGTGGTGGTTATGTAGTTGGGAGGAGTGATAAAGGTTACAACCGTGGTGGTGGCAGAGGTAGAGATTGAGAATTTGATGGTGGATCTTCTCAGTGGTCGAGTTGATCAGATCTGCACTAAAATAGAAAACCTAAACTAAAATTAATAAACTTAAAAAAAATAAAATAAACTAAATAAAAATAAAAATAAAACATAAACTAAACTCAAATACATAGAAAATTAACTAAATAAACTTAAACCTACCAATTTACTTTATAAATACCCTAAACCCTAAATCATAAACCTTAAACCCTAAGCAAAACATAAACACTCTAAACCCTAAAACCCTAAACCCTAAAGCCTTAACCCTAAACTCTATACCCTAAACCCTAAACCATAAAACCATAAACCCAAAATGATAAACTCTAAACCCTAAAACCTACAACCCTAAACCTAAATCCTAAACTAACCCTAAACCCAAAACTTACCATAAACCCTAAGAATGGACAGAACCTTGACCGCATGAACATCACTGTCAACTAGGCTCAGTCTAAATCTGGTGGTGGAGGCAAAGGCGAAGGTGATAGTTATCACAATGGTGGTGGGGGATCTGGAGGTGTTGGTGGATATAGAGGTGGTGGTTGGAGGAGTGCTGGTTATGATGGAGGGAGGAGCGATAGAGGTTATAGCCGTGGTGGTGGTGAAGGGAGAGATTGGGGATATGATGGTGTATCTCGCTACTCAAGAGGTGGGGGTGGTCTGATGAGAGCTGGAGAAATTAAAGAATGGTCGATCTGATCTGCTACTTATGGAACTATGTCTTTACAGAAGAGACTATTCTACTTATCAATGGTTTCTAATTTTCTCTATGGGTGCTCATTTTTTATCTATCGTTGCTTGTGTCTTACAAAACTTGGGGGGTTTCTTAGTTGATGAAATCAAAAAGAAGATATGTTGAATCTAAATTTGTTCTATTTTCAAAAAAAAACCTTAAACCCTATATTAAAACTTAAACCCTAAACGTAAAACCTAAACACTAAAACCTAAACCCTAAACCCTAAACCCTAAAAACTCTAAACCTTAAACACTAAACCCTAAACCCTAAAACCTAAACTCTAAACCTTAAACCTTAAACCCTAAACCCTAAACCCTAAACCCTAAACTAACCCCAAAACCCTAAACTCTAAACTAACCCTAAACCCTAACCCAACCCTCAACCCTAAACCTTGAATAAAGATGTCATTATTAGTAGATATGAAGAATGACTAAATCCTAACATAGTTATGGTAGCTAAAGAAAATGTCTTCAAGATACTTTCCTTAACTATTAGAGATTTGAATACCTAAACCCTAACCCTAAATTACATTATAATACAATGTATTATAGTATAATGTAGCATCATATGTTTGAGCATGTAGTGATGTGTTTTTTTGATGTTACAAAATGTTTTGAAATGTTATAGTATATTATGGTATTGTGCCCTATACATATTATATTAATATAAATCATAAAAATATTGATTTAAAAAAGTAGATGATGAAACTTATTAAATTTGAAGTGGGAATTAGGTTGTAGTACCAAAGGTGTGCTACGCCACTTGTAGTCTTAAAAGTAAGATTTTATGTTCAAGATAAATATTATATGTTGTTTATGGTATAACATTATATATCATAATATATTGTTCTATGCATTTTAAATTCTTTTAGTAGTTTATAGTCATAGTCAAGCCTACACTAGCATTATTTATAAAATTTTTCGTTTAGACTTTAAAATGGTGGAATTTGGCCAAATTCATAATAGGTAGAGCATGGCATCATAATATATTGTCCCAATTAAAATATGTAATTGATACAACTAAAATATATAAATTTTTTTTATTTTTAAACTAATTTTATGATTTTTTATCTTAAGCAATTCCTTTTGATTTGATATGCAATATAATATAATATAATATGTTTTTGTGTATTATAATATAGGATGCCATAACATAATGTAGCATCATACATTATAGCATACTATTGTGTATTACTACTTATTTTTTTTTGCTTATTTTACCTTCTTATAGTATGATGTAGAAGCGTTTGTACTAGTATAATTCATAAAAATATTGATTTATAGGCTGAGATGATGGGATTTGGCCAAATTTAAGGTAAGCATTAGGGAACATCATTAGGGGTGTGCTATGGTGTGTCATTTAATCAAAAGAATGGAATTTTACATCCAAAATAAATGTTCATTTTTCAACCAAATTTTATAAATTTTTTGCTTAAAGTTATTCATTTTAAGGTGTAATGTAATATAATATATTATATGAAAGAATATTAAAATATAATGTACATAAAAATATAACTTTACATATATATGAATTTCACGGTGTGTTATTAAATGTTAATGTACATTTTATTATGTTTTACTTTAGTTATAATACATTGGGTAAAAACTCACAAAATGTTAATTTGAGGTTGAGATGGAAGAATTTGGCCAAATTCATGGCTCACACTAAGAAGCAACACCAAAAATTATGCTATTTTGTACCATTTCTAATAGAAAAATAACAATTTTACATCCAAAATGAACATATTTCATATTTTGAGAAAATTTTGTTTTTTTCTTTTTAAATTATTTTAATGAGCTTTATGTTAGAAAATATATTATATTATAGCAAATTATAAAATGACATCATATATTATAATATAATATAGTGTGCTAATTCACACTATAATATGTTTAGCATGATATTGAATAGTTAGTTTGAGCTTGCAGCATCATAAATCATAAAATGTTGATTACAATGTTAAGATGATGTAATTTGAACGAATACACTATTAGGCTTTTGGTTGAAGTATTAAAGGTGTACATAAGAGAAGAAATAAGATTTGATGAGAATTCCATGTCAAGGACATGGAGGTAAATCTACTAGGGGATCACACATGCATTGGACATGACATGTGAGGGGTCTATGTCGAGGGCATAGAAGAAGAAAATATGTTGGGAATAAGGTTTGAATTTGATTTGATTATATGATTTATGGAAAGAAGATACATTGGGGATAAGAATCTACAATCCACCGGGGATTATGATTGAATCGATTTTAATTTGTTTTATTTTAATTGATGTGGAGGCATATCTACTAGAGATATGGGCTCGAGTTTGCTGGGGATCGGGTATATGAACCTTCCACTAGGGAAGCAGGTTCGGGCTATCCGCTGGTTATTAGGATTTGAGTTTGATTTCATAGATTTATTTATGGATGTATCCATTGGGAATAAGAGTTTGGTTGGATTTCTTTGATTTAGACTTCTTTTTGAGGAGTTGGTTTAATTTGGCTCCACTAGAAAGGTTGGTTTTGAATTTAGTTTGTTTGCTTGACTTGTTTATATATGATTTAGGGCTACACTAGGGAGAAGGGTGTAGTTGAACTCCACAAGAGAAAATCAGGTTGGGTTTGATTTAATCTTAGTTAATGTATGGACATTGTTGGTGTTCAATGGACCCACTGAGAAGGGGCTATATCAGCCTTGACCTACCTCAAGTTTGCAAATACAAAGAGTTAGTCTACCGACTGTAGGGTAGAGCTAGCCAACCTAAGGGGTTTCCTTTTGATTGTGCAGCGTCTTGGAAGAAGGCACAGACTTATATCTTCCAAAGCGAGGAACAACTCCTGGGGTGACCTATTGGATGCACAATAAATTGAACCTGGCCTAGGGTGACTCCTGAGTGAATGACACCCGGGACTTATGTCAACTAAAAGTAGTTAGAGTTAATTTTATCTTAATTTCATGTGATTCGATATGGTTTGTTTGGTATAGTTTGATTTCGAATTGAGGGCATATCTGCTGGGGATGTGAGCTCGATCAAATTTGATATATTTAATTATGGACCATGTCGGTGTGTGATGGACCCACTGAGAAGGGGCTATATCGGACTTATCCTATCTCAAATATAAAAATCCAAATGGATAGTCTACTGGTCACAGGCTACAGCTAGCCAACCTAACGAGTTGCCTTTCGGTGTGAAACGACTATGCTAGGAAGAAGGCGTAATCCCTAACTTAAAAAAAAAGCCCTAAACCCTAAACCCTAAACACTAGATCCTAAACCCTAAACCCTAAACCTACAACCCTAAACCCTAAACCCTAAACCTTAAACCCTAACCCTAAACCCTCAACCCAAAATCCTAAACCCTAAAACCCTAAACCCCAATCTAACCCTAAACCCTAACCTAACCCTAAACACCAAACCAAAACTTAATAAAACAAAACAAAACAAAACTAATAATAATAATAATAATAATAATAATAATAATAAACTAAGAACTAATAATAAAACTTAACTAAAACTAATAAAACTAAATAAATAAATGATAATAAAAATAATATTAATCCTAAAAACTAAAACTAATAAAAATAACTAAAACCTAATAAACTAACTAAAACCATAAAACCATAATAAAATAAACTAACTTATAAAATAATAATAATAATAATAATAATAATAATAATAATAGTAACATTAATAATAATAATAATCAACTAATAAAAACTAACTAAAACTAATAATAATAATAATAGTAATAATAAACTAAAAAAAAATAAAACTAAAAAAACCAAACCAATAAAACCCAATAATAACTAAACAAAAAACTAAACTAAAATTGAACCCCAAAAACCTTAAAAAAATAAACTAAACTAACAATAAATAATAAACTAATAACTAAAAAAACACAAAACTAAAAATAAACCCTAAACTAATAACTAAATAATAACTAAACTAAAACCTCTAAACACTAAACCTAAAAGATAAAACCACAAAATAATAAAGGATAATAATAATAATAATAATAAAATAATAATAAGCTTAAAAACCCTAAATAAACAAATAACTAATAAACATAATGAACTAAAACCCTAATAACTAAATAAACTAACTAAACTAACTAAACCCTCAGTCCTTTTGGTTAAAAAACTAAACCACAAAAACTGAGCCTCAAAGTCTAAACACTAAACTAAACCCTAAACTTTAAACCCTAACCCTAAACTCCCTAAGACCCTAAACCCTACATTAAAACCTAAACTATAAACACTAACTCATAAAAACTTAAAACCTAAACTAAATGACCTAAAATAAAATAAATAAATAAAGCCTAAACTAAATAAAATAAAACCTAAACTTAAACCTAAGAAGAAACCGGAATAAAATAAAAACTAAATGTAAAATAAAAAAATAAACATAAAATAAAATAAAATCTAAATAAAAACCTAAACCTAAAAAATAAACCTAAATTAAATAATAAATAAAAACTAAACCCTAAACTAAAGACACATTAACCTAAAATAAAAATAAAATAAACAAAATAAAGTAAACCTGAACCTAAATTAAAATAAACTAAACCTAAACCTAAAATAAACTAAACCTAAACAAAATAAAATAAAATAAACTAAAAATAAACCCAAACTTTAACTAAAAAATAAAACCTAAAAATAAACCTAAAATAAAAACCTAAAACCTAAACCTAAAAATATAAATTAAAACTATGCTAAACCTAAAATAAAAAATAAAACCTACAAAGAAATTAAATAAAAATAAAACTCAACTAAAATAAACTAAACTAAACCTAAACCTAAACCCTAAAATAAAAAAAATAAAACCTAATAAATAAATAAACCTAAAATAAATAAATTAAACTAAAATAATCCTAAAAAATAAAAATAAAGTAAACTAAAATAAATAAATAAAATAATTATACTAAATAAATCTAAAGCTATGGGTTTGTAATTTTAAAAACCACGAGCCTAAATCCTAAAAAACCCTAAACCCCAAACCTATTAAATCTTATAAAACCCTAAACTCTAATAAACCCTAAATAAAAATGATAAATAAATAAAACTTTTGCCCTAAACCCTGGCCCTAAACTGGACTTAGCGGTTTGCATAATTTTTTAAAAATCCACCACTAAATCCTAGCTTGGAGCCCTAAACCTTCAACCCCAAACACAACTACAACCCTAAACATATAACCCTAGGCACCCAAAATCATGAGCCTAAAACTAACCCTAAACCCAAAACCTAAACCTATAACCCTAAAACTACCCTAAACCACAAAAATGGTGAAACACTAACTAAATGGGTTTTAAAAAAATCCTGATAGTGACACTAAACTTTAAAATAACCATAAACCACAGTGACAACCCTAAATCCACATGCCACATACATACTAAACACAAAGCCTAAACTACCTTACTAGGCTTAAACCACAACACAAAACTTAAACCCTAAACCTTAAACCCTAAAAACCTAAAAACCTAAATGTAAAATAATTAAAACCAAAAAATTAAATAAATAAACAAAATGTAAACCTAAATAAAATAAAATAAAATAAAAACCTAAACTAAAACCTAAACTTAAACCTAAAAATAAAAACTAAACTAAAATAAAATTAATAAAAATCTAAACTAAACTAAAAGATAAAATAAACATAAAAATAAAAAACATAAATAAAATAAAACCCAAATGTAAATAAAAATAAAATAAAAACTAAATAAAAACCTAAAACTAAAAAATAAGCTTAAAAATAAAAACTAAAAATAAATAAAAATGAACATATACCCTAAACTATTAAAAAATAAACCTAAACTTAAAATAAACAAAATAAAATAAACCTAAAATGAAAGTAAAATAAAAATAAATAAAACCTAAACCTAAAACTAAAATAAACTAAACCTAAACCCCAAACTAAATAAAATAAATAAACTAAAAGTAAACTTAAACTAAAAATTAAAACCCTAAAATAAACCTAAAATAAAAACCTAAAAGCTAAACCTAAAAAAATAAAATGAAAACCTAAACTTAAACTTTAAAATAAAAAATAAAACCTAAACGTAAAGAATAAAATAAAAATAAAACTAATCTAAAAAATAAACCTAAACCTAAAAAATAAACAACAATTAAAAACCAAAACAAAAATAAATTAACCTAAAATAAATATACTAAACAAAATATAAAAAAATAAACATAAATAAAAATAAAAAATAAAATAAACTACAACAATAACAACAACAACAAGCCTTAATCCCACTTGGGTGGGGATTACATGAATCCTTGTCTCCATTGTGTCCTATTATGTGTCAAATTCTCATTTAATTTAAGTATACTAAGATCATTTTTTATACATCTTAACCAAGTCTTTTTAGTTCTACCTCTACCTTTCTTAACATAAGGCAAATCTAATGCATCTACACTCTAATCAGTCATCGGTAGGCTTTATGTGGCCAAACCATCTAAGGCGACTCTAATCTTATCTACCATTGGAGCTACTCCAACTTTTTCCCGAACATACTCATTTTGCATTCTATCTCTAAGGGTAAAACTCATCCACCTGAGCATCCTCATCTCTGTAACACTTAACTTAGTCTTATGTTTCTCTTTTATTGGACAACATTCTACACCATAAGTCATTGCAGGTCTTACCACCATCTTATAAAATTTTCCCTTAAGTTTAAGTGGAACTTTTCTATCACATAATAGGCGGATGCATTCCTCCACTTCATCCAACTTGAATTCTACTAATAATATGTCTATCTATTTCCCCATCATTTTGAATAATAGAGCCTAAATATCAGATAAACTCTTATTAATGACTTGATCACCTAAAGTCACAACACTACCACTAAAACTTCTACAACTATAATTACACTCCATAGATTCAATTTTAGATCTACTTAAACGAAAACCTTTAGACTCTAAAGTTGACCTCCATAATTCAAGTTTACGTTGGACTCCCTCTAGTCTCTTATCAACAAGAAAAATGTCGACAAAAGCATACACCAAGGTACATCTTCTTGTAAATGCCTAAGAACATCCATAACTAAAGTAAAAAGATAAGGGCTTAATGTTGATCCTTGATGTAATCCTGAAATAGGAAAATATTTTGTCAATCCTCCTTGTGTTTGGACACAATGCGACTAGTATACATATCCTTAATGACTTGAATATAACCAAACTTCTTTCTATTCTAGAACTCTCCAAAGAACATGTCTTGAGACTTTATCATCCCATAGCAAATCGGCATGAAACTAAAGCGGTGAGAAACTTCTATATCATATAAAACCTATGCTTTACTCTCTCCCATAATTTTAATGTATGGCACATTAATTAATTCCTCTTAGTTTGCACACTCTTGTGCATCACCTTTATTCTTAAATATAGGAACCAACAAACTCTTTCTCCACTCATCTGACTTCTTTTTTAGTCTTGAAAATAACATTAAAAGATTTGTAAGCCAAGAAATTCCTTGATCTCCTAAACATTTCCACACTTCTATTGGAATATTATCCACCTCTTGCTTTTCACATTTCATTTTCTTTAAAGCTTCACTAACTTCAAATTTACTAATACGACGATAAAAATGAAATTCTCTATTTTTGTTTAGGGTATTAAGGTTCCTAAAATCAATCGTGCTTTCAGATCCTTCATTGAAAAGTTTATTAAAATACCTCATCCACCTATTTTCAATATCTTTTTCTAAGAAAAGCACTTTATTATTTTCATCTTTAGTAAAATAAAATAAACTACAATAAATAAAATATAAACTAAATAAACTAACTAAACATAAATCGACTGGTTTACTTAATTTTTTTAAAAAAATCTCTAAACCCTAAACCTAAAACAAACATACAAACAAACCCTAAATCCTAAACCACAATACACAAATAATGAAAATCGTGAAAACCAAACTCTAAATCCCTACATAACCTAAACCTAGGCAGCCAAACTAAAAACTAAACCTTAAAATAAACTAAATTGAGCTTTAAAACTAAATAAAATAAAATAAACTAAAATAAACCAAGGCTTAAACTAAAAATAAAACCTAAAATAAAATAAGATAAAACCTAAAGCCTAAAGCCTAAAAAAATAAAATAAACCTAAGCTTTAAAATTAAAATAAAACCTAAACCTATAAAAAAATAAAATAAAATTAAACTAAAAAGCATAAAACTTAAACTGAAGCTTAAAATAAACTGATAAAACTTAAACTAAAGTAAATGAGCACAAAATAAATAATCTAAAATTTAAAAAATGAGCTAGTGAAATAAAATAAGATAAACTAAAATAAATAAAATAAACTAAATAAACTAAACCTTGGGTTTGCTCAGTTCTTAAAAAAAAAACCCTACCTTAAGCCCAAAATCCTAAACCCTTAAACCACAAACCCTGGATCTCACTAATCCTAAACCCAAACCCTAAACTACCCTAAACCAACAACCTAACTCTTAAAATGTTAAACCATACCACTGGACTAAACTCCAGGCCCAAACTCAAACCTCTAACCCTCCCTAAAAAAAACCTAAACTCCCTAAAGCTAAATTACCACACCACTGAGTTGACCTCCATACCAGGCCCAAGATCCTAAACAAGCCACCATAATCCTGATTTTAGCCCTGGACTATCCTCCACTACCACCTGCAGGCTCAGGCAAATCTTCAGGCCTGGGCTCTGAGCCCTGGGCCACTCCCTAACCTACTGACCTTTAGCAGGCCCTAACTGACCTCTTGGCTCTGGATTACACTCTTACTTGCCCTAACCCAAACCATTGGACCATGGGCCCCAGAACCCTAACTGACAAGCCCAACCTGGGCCCTAACCTGGCTACCTCTACCTACCACCAGGCCCTGAGCCTGAAAGCCAGGTTGACCTAAACTTACCAACCATGATCACTGGGCCCAGACCTTAAATCCTGGATCATAGTGGACTTGATACTGACCTAAGTCTAGGGTGATCCTCTCCTTATGGCCCTAAATCCACTGGGCCCCAGGCTCACCCTACCATCCTGGGCCACAGGCCCTGAGCTGACTTAACCCTGTAACTGAGCCTAAATCATAACCACAATCTACCACCAACCCAAAAAAGACCCTATCTAACCAAAACTTGGAGCCCTAAAGGCTAACCATGACCATCCCTACTAAACTGGTTCCACACCCTAAACCCTAAACCAAAACCACCACCTAAATATAAACCAGCCACCATAAACTCTGATCCTACCTAAAAATCTAAAACTAAGCTTAATAAATAAACCTTAAAATAATTAATATAATGAGCTAAATAAATAAAAATAAAATAAAATAAAAAAAAACTTAAACTAAAACCTAAACTTAAACCTCAAAATAAAATAAAATAAAATAAAATAAAATAAAAATGAAAATAAAATAAATAAAAACCTAAATTAAACTAAAAAAATAAAATAATCCTAGGAATAAAAAACCTAAATAAAATAAAAACTAAATGTAAAATAAAAATAAAATAAACTTAAAATAAAATAAATAAAACTAAAGATAAACTTAAACATAAAAAAACTTAATAATAAAACTTAAAAATAAATAACAAATAAAACCTAAACCTTAAACTAAGAAAAAAACCTAAACTTAAAATATAAATAAAATAAACCTAAACCTAAACTAAAATAAATGAAACTAAAAATAAACCTAAACCTAAACCTAAATTTTATAAACTAAATAAAATAAAATAAAACTAAAATTAAACATAAACATAAGCTAAAAAATAAAATGTAAAAATAAAACTAAAATAAAAACCTAAAACTTAAACCTAAAAATATAAAATAAAAACCAAAACCTAAACCTAAAAATAAAAAATATAAATAAAACTTAACTAAAAAATAAACCTAAACTTAAACCTAAACCTAAACCTAAAAAATAAATTAAAATAGTAAACTTAAACTAAAATAAATAAACCTAAAATAAATAAAATAAACTAAATAAAACTAAATAATAAATCTAAATAAAAATAAAAGATAAAGTAATCTAAAATAAATAAAAAATAAACTAAATATAAATAAACTCTGTCATTTAAAAAAAAAACTTAAACTCTAAATCCTAAACCTAAACCCTACCCTACCCTAAACATTAAACATAACCATTAACCATTAACCTATAACCTAACCACTAAACCCTAAACTCACTCCACAAACTAAAGCATAATCCCAAAACCCACACCCTAAACCCACCACCCTCCACACCCTAAATCCTAACCCACCTAAATCCAACCCTAAACCCTAAACCACCACCAAACCTAAAAGTAACTAAATAAATTAAAAAATAAATCTAAACATTAAAACCTAATAAACCTAAATATAAACCAAAATCCTAAGAATTGGCAGAACCTCGATGGTAGGAACATCACTGTCAACCAGGCTCAGTCTAGATATGGGGGTGGACGCGAAGGCAGAGGCGGTCGTTATCGCAATAGTTGTGGGGGATCTGGAGGTGCTGGTGGATATGAAGGCGGGAGGAACGAAGGAGGTTAAAGCCATGGTGGTGGCAGAGGGAGATATAGGGGATATGATGGTGGTTCCTGCTAGTCGAGAGGCCAGGGTGGTTCTGCTAGGAACTGGGGAAACTAAAGAACGATCGATTCGATCTGCTGCTTATGGAAATATTTCTTTGTAGTTGAGATGATTCTAGTTATCTAGGGTTTTTGATTTGCTCTATGCGTGACATTTTTGATCTATGTCATCACTTGTGTCTTAAAAAACTTGGTGTGTTACTTGCTTGATGAAATCGAAAAGAAGAAATTTTGAATATGAATTTGTTCTCTTTAAAAAAACCAAAAATCCTAAACCCTAAAGTAAAAAAACCTAAAACTAAACTAAAAAAAACTAAACCATTAATAAAAGTAAAATATACTTAAACCTACACTAAAATAAAAACTAAATTAAATAAAACCTAAACCTAAACTTAAAATAAACTAAACCTAAACCTAGAAAAAGAAAATATAAACCTAAATATAAACCTAAAAATAAAAAATAAAACATAAACCATATAAATAAAATAAAATAAACTAAACTAAAATAAACATAAACTAATTAAACTAAAATGACTAAAATGGAAAAGCTAAAACTAAAAGATAAATAAAACTAATAAAATAAACTAGATTAAATAAAATAAAAATAAAATAAAATTAAAAGATAATTAAAATAAACTAAAAATTAAATAAAACTAGAGCCTTCTGGTTTGCTTTTAAAAAAAATCTCCAAGCATCTTAAACCACAAACCCTAAATCCTAATCCCTAAATCCTAAACTAAACACTAAAATTAACCACACCCTAAACTCTACCCTGACCACACCCCAGGCCACACCACCCCTGAACCTAAATATTAAATAAAATAAAATAAAATAAAATAAACAAATCTGAACCACCCCTCCTGCACCACAACACTAAACCCACTCCTAAACCCTAAACCTGACCTGCTGACCCTATCCAAGATCACTGGGCCAGAGGCCCTCAGCCAGACTGAGCTATACTCCCACCACAGGCTGGGCCACATGCAGCCCAGGCCCTGGGCTTTATACTGCAGGCCCTTCCTGAATGCTAAACCCTGGGCCACTGGGCCTTGACCTGGGCCCCCACTAGTCTTGGGCCACAGGCTGACAAGGCTCTGGGCCAAGGTGAGCCACTAGGCCACCCTCAGATCTGGGTAAATTGACCCTAGGCCACTGAGCTGACTAATCCTGGGCCTTAAAAGGCCATGAGCACTAAGGGCAATGGGACCTGAGCCACTAGGCCACTGCTGCCCACTGGGCCAGGCCAGATCATGAGCAGGCTGGCCCTGACAGGCCCTGGGCCTGGGCTCTGAGGCTAAACACTGAGCTGGGCCCAGGCCACTGACTGGGCTGACTAGGCCCTGACACTGAGCCCAGACTAGGCCACAGATTATACAGGATGACCTGGGCCCTGGACACAACCTGAGCCTGGATCTGGGCACTGGGCCCACTGGGCTCTGCCACTGACAATACTGACCATGGGCCATGAGCCAAACCACCTATAACCACTACCTTAAAACCTAAACTAAACCTGAGCCTATAAATATTAAATAAAATTAAACCTTAAACTTAGGCTAAAAATAAATAAAATAAACTATAAATTAAATAAATAAATAATAACCTATTAAACTAAAGTAAGATAAATCTAAATAAAAAAACCTAAATAAAGATAAAAAAATTAAACTTAAAATACAAATAAACCTAAATAAAATAAAATAAAATTAAATAAAACTAAACCTAAAAATAAAACCCCAAATAAAAAAAAAACACAACCTTAAAACAAATAAAATAAATAAAATAAAATAAAACTAAAATAAATAAAAACCTAAATGTAAACCTAAAATAACCTAAACCTAAACCCTAAACTAAATAAATAAAATAAATTAAAAAACCTAAACTTAAACTAAAATAAAAGAATAAACGTAAATGAACTAAAAAAACATAAAACAAAATATAAATTAAACCTAAAGTAAAATAATAAGAAAATAAAATTAAAATTAATTAAAATAAACTAAATAAACTAAATAAACTAAACCTACTTGGTTTGCTTAACTTTTTTTAAAAAAAAAATCATAAACCAGGAGTAACTAAATCCTAAATCCTAAACCCCAGACCCTAAATTGGCTCAAACTCTAGGCACGTGCTAAAAGGCCAAGATCTTAGGCCTTACTGCAAATAAAGATAAAATAAAGATAAAACCCTGAACTGAGCCCTAAATGACACAGGCCCTGGGCCTTCCCAGGCCACCTAGCCCACTACCTAAACCTATCTGCTGCCCTCCTGACCCTCTAAGACCACTGGCTAAAACCACTAAACACTAGACCAGATCCTGGGCCTGAGTCCACAGGCCCTAACCACAGTCTTGGGCCCTGACCTGAGCATGGGCCACTATGACACTGGGCCCTAAACGCACCAGCCCAGGCCCTGAGGGACCCTAACCACTGGGCCAAGGCTCTGGATCTTGGGCTAAGGCCACAGGCCCTATACACAACTAAAGGCTTGGGCCCAGGCTGGCCCCAAACCCTGTGACCCTGACTAACCAACCACTGAGTGCTAAAGCCAGGCTCTGGGCCGGACAGCACTCTAGGCCTGAGACTAAACTCAAGACCGGACAGCAGATCTGGCCAACTGACCCTGTTTAAGGCCCCAAGCCCAAGCCTGAAAATCCCATCCTGGACTCTAGGCCCCACTGGCTGCTAAATCCACCCTACCACTGAACCTAAAGCCAAACCACCATCTGCTTACCCTGACCCTAAACCTAAAGCAACCAAACCCTAAGCATATCAACCTAAAACTTTGAAACCTAAATCTTAAACCTAAACTACATTAAACCAAGATAAAATAAAATAATAAAATAAAATTAAAACCTACTAAAACTTAAACCTAAACCAAATGGTAAAATAAAATAAACTAGTGAGAATAAACTAAAATAAAATAAATAAAAACATAAACTAAACTAAAAAAAAATAAATCTAAGAATAAAAACCTAAATAAAATAAAACTAAATGTAAAATAAAATAAAATAAACCAAAATAAAATAAAATAAAATGAAATAAAACATAACCCTAAAGGTTAAAGCTAAAATAAAAAAACCCTAAACTAAAATAAACCTAAATCTAAAATAAAACAATAAACAAAATAAAATAAAATTGAATTAAAATAAAAAAACCTAAAAGAAACTAAACCTAAACCCTAAACTAAATAAAATAAAATAAATTAAAAATAAACCTAATTTAAACTAAAAAATAAATGTTAAAAATAAACCTAAAACCTAAACCTAAAAAAATAAAATAAAAACCTAAACCTAAAAATAAATAATAAAATAAAGTAAAATAAATAAAAAATAAACAAAATAAATAAATAACTGGGTTTGTAACTTTTTTAAAACCCTACAGCACCCTACCCTAAATCCTAGCCCAAACCTAAACCATAACCCCAACTGGCTCACTGCCTACCCTAAAAGAAACAGTAAAATATAAATAAAATTAAAGATTAAAAGTTAAAAAAACCTGAGCCATAAAAACCTTAGCCACTAACCTGAGCCACAGGTTGACCCAACCCTAAAATGAGGCCCTGACCCTAGGCCACTGAGGCAGTAATGGCTGGCTAGCCACAAGGCCCTGGGCCAGCAGGCCACAAAGGCAGACTGGGCCACCCACTGGGCCACTTAACCTGAGCAGGCCTTACCTGGGCCACTGACTGGCTGTGGGTACACCACTGGGCCCTGGGCCACTGACTCTAGCCACTGACCTTAAACCACCTGACCCTAACTAACCTTGGGCTTAGGCTTAGGCCAAACTAGGCTAAAAGACCACTGAGCCCAAGGCTGGGAAAACTAGGCTTAGTTCTTGAGCCCACAACCTTAAAACTGCCAAAACCTGAGCCCTGGCCCAAACTATACACTGGGCCAGTGACCCTAGGCCACTGACCTGGCCCACAAACCAGAACCCTGAGCCATGAGCCTGACCCTGGGCCTAGACCCCAGGCCCAAGGCCTGGGCCTAAACCCAAACCTGACACACTGAGTCTGGGCCCCAGGCTCAACAGGCGTTGGGCACTAGGAGTCTTGGGCCATGATCCTGGGCCAAGGCTGAGCTCACATCCTGAGCCCTAAGGCCCTGACCAACTGAGCTGACCCTGACCACTAAACCACCAAAGATCCTAGGCCACAGGCCTAACCACTGCACCTACCCTAAACTAAATCTAAAATAGATGGTAATAATTAAAGGCTAAATAAAATAAAATAAACTAGTAAAATAAACTAAAATAAAATAAATAAAACCTAATTAAACTAAAATAAAGTAAATCTAAGAATAAATTAAAGATAAAACTAAATCCAAAATAAAATAAAATAAACCTAAAATAAAATAAAATAAAAGTAAATAAAACCTAAACTCAAATAAATTGTAAAATAAAACTAAACTAAAACTTAAAATAAAAATAAAATAAAATAAAATAAAATTAAATAAAATACACTAAATAACATAAATAAAACTAAAACAACTAAAATAAACTAAAACCCTAAACTAAATAAAATAAAATAAACTAAAATAAAACTTAAAATAAACCTAAAATGAGAACTAAAACCTAAACCTAAAATAAAATAAAACCTAATCCTAAACCTAAAAATAAAATTAAATTAAAACTATCCTAAAATTAAACATAACACCACTAAACATAAACTAAAATAAAATAAACCTAAATAAATATAAAATAAAATAAACTAAAATAAATAATAAATAAACTAAATAAACCTAAACATACTGGTTCAGATTTAAAACTAAATCTAGGCCTAAACCCTATCAACTAGATCCTGAGCCTGAGCCACTTGGATAAATAACTGAGCCCTTCAACTAAGGCCCAGGCCCTGAGCCCTGATTCTAAAGTACCCTGGCCCAAAATCTAGGCTCTACGAATCACTGAGCTGGCACGAGCCCTTGACCTTCAAATCCTCTGACCCAAGGCCCTAGGAACCTGACCACACTAGGCCCTGACCTAAACCACCACTGCACCCCTGCACACTAGGCCAAATCATGGCCCTTAACCTAACCACAAACCTAAAACTAAACCCTGACATGACCTAAACCCTAAACCACCCAACCCTAAACCTCCATAAAACCTAAACCCACATTAAATCCAAAATCCTAACCCTAACCATAAACCTCGATCATAAATCCTAAAAAAACCCTAAACCCTAAACCCTAAACCATCTTTCTCCTCCATTTTTGGGTGTTTATGATTTAGTTTCCCCTCAGGGTGCATCTTTTGTGACTTTTCTGTGGAAATTTTAAGCGGTTTTCATTTGATGGATTTGCTTTTCGACTTCTTCTATCATGTGTTGTTGATCATGGTTGTGTTCTCTGCTTCCCCGTGGGGAAATTCAAAGATTTCTGCTGCTCCCGTGAAAGTTTCCAACTCCTTGGGGGTCTCTAGATTAAACCCTTTGCTAGCTTCAAAATCCTTTAAGGATGTTCTTGCTGGTAAGGCCAATTGTGCTGGTGAGTCTCTCAAACTTATCTCTGCCTCCTTTCAGAGTGTACCCATGATAATGTGTTCTGATTTGATTATGGAAAGGCTTGCGAAACCCTTTCAATTCATGTTGCTAGGTAAATTCACTTAGCATCATCCTATTTTGGGAATATTCATTTGTTTTCATAGCTTGAAGCTCTCTATTTTTTACTGCAGGATTGATCAATTCCCGTCATTTCTTTATTCAACTTTCAAACAATTTATATTATTCTCAGGTTTTCTCTTGATGGACATATTTTGTTTTCAATTGCTAAATGTTATTGTTTAAATGGGAATTTTGATATTATGGAAGAATCTCCTATTGTTCTAGTTTGGATCTCTCTTCCTAATTTGCATGTTCATTTCATTAATCATTAGTTTTTTTTACTGTGAGTGCATTATTCGTTCATCCTCTTCAAGTTGACCAGGCGACTTCTTCTAACACCAGGCCATCCATTGCTCGGATTCTAGTAGAGTTGAATATAACTAAAAAATTTTCAATGAAAATTTGGCTAGGGTTAGAGAACTATGGATATTTTCAAAAAAGTGGATTTTGAGAATTTTCTTGTTTTTTGTTCCCATTGCAAAATTCATGGTCATGGTGTTTCTGATTGCTTTGTGGTTCATCCTCACCTTAAGAAATCTAAACTCGTGCATAATAACTTGGATCCCATTCTTAAGGTGCCCTCGATTAAACCATAGAAAGCTGTTCCAATGGATGACTCTTTACCTAAAGCTGAGGGTCATTGCCTTGATCCTCCCACTACTCATTTCGACAATGCTGTAGTTCTTAAGCCTGATCAGCCTTTGGATGTAACTCTTATTAATAAGGAGGCAGTACCTTGTGATGAGCCTATCCATTTGAATCACACAGATATTAGTAATAATATGGACAATAATATGTTTTCAAAACTTATGGATGATGATTTTATCTCAAATAAATATATTCCCGCTTCTTTGCCACCTATAATTTAAGAAAATGTGATCCTTCATGAGGGCTTGATTAGTGAGCAAACTAAGGATAAAGTTTCTAATCTTGACTTGGGAACTTATGCTTTAAATGATTCTAATTCTTCTCCTACTTCTTCATCTAATGTTGAACTAATTTTTCATCTAATTTTGCAACATAATAATGATTTGGAAGAAGATGAAGTGGCCTGCAATGATGGTTTTAATGTGCAACCTTATTTCAAGCATATCCCTGAACAATCCCTATTTGATGGTAATGTTGTGGATTTGACTAATAAATTTCAAATAATTTTTAGAAAGAAAAATAAAACTCCTAAAACTAAATTTTCTAACTTTGCTAGAGTTACTAGATCTAGCTCTTCTACCAAAAAATAAATGGTTTCTTTCTTAATTTAAAATGTGAGAGGAATTGGTACCCCCTCCGTTAGAAATAGAATTAGAAATTTAGTTCGTTCTCATAACATTTCCTTTTTGGCTATCTTGGAACCCTTTATTCTTACTTCTAACATTCCTTCTATTATTAGAATGATTGGTTTTGGTAATGTTTTTGCTATTTCAAGCAATAAAATTTGGATTTTTTTGGAATAGTCCTTTTGTTACATTTTGGATGATCTATCCTAGGTTGTGAATGTTAAAATAACTTATGATAATTGGTGTTGTTTTAGTTCATTTGTTTATGCTTATTATAATATAAATGGTTGATGGCTTCTTTAGGAAGATATTATTTATTTCTCTTCTTCTTTTGATGCTCCTTGGTTTGTGCATAGGGATTTTAACACTATCTCTTCTTCCTCTAAATGGGTTGGTGGTAATGCTTTGAACTTAATTTCAATGGAAGATTTTAATGACATGATCCTTGACTATTATCTTACTAATATTGGCTTTAGTGGGTCTCAGTTTACTTGGAATAATTATAGACTCTGACAAAAGTTAGATCAGGTTCTTTTTAACCATTTATGAATTAAACTTCTCCCTAGTACTTCTGTGGAGCACTTAAGCAAAACCCTTTTGGACCATTCTCCCTTGCTTATCACTGTGAAATTTAATGTTATTAAACCCTCCTCTCCTTTCCCTTTTTGATTTCAAAATATGTGGCTCATGGATGATGGATTTTTGGATGTTGTTGCTAGTAACTAGGGTGAACCTCTCCATCCTGATGATTCTATTTTTGGGATGAGGAGATTGTGGTTCAAATTAAAAAGACTTAAACAATGTCTTAATTGGTGGAATAAACATTATTTCAATAGCCTTTTATCAATATCAAAGAAATAGAGAATGTGGTTATAGTTTTGAAGAAGCTGTTGTTAATGACCCTTCTAAAATTCATTTGTTGGCTCTAGCTAAAAAATAGGTTAACATGTTATCAAGACATGGAGGAGACCTATTGGAAAAAAAAAGCTTCTATGAAATGGATCTCTGATGGTGATTGTAATACTAAATATTTTCATGCCATGGTTAGAAAGAAAAATGCTCTAAATCACATTCATAAAATTAAAACTAATGATGGTATTTGGTGTTCAGATAAAAAAGGAGCATCGATTAATTTCTTTATATAAAAGCTTCTTAATAAAATTATTATGATGAGATTTCTTCACCTAAAATTATCCTAAATCTCATTCGATGATAACAAGATGCTTTCTTCCTTACCGCATGAAATTGTTGACACTTTGCAAAGTATGAATATGATTTCGATTTTACTATTTTCAAATATAATTACCATTAAAGAGGACTTGGTAAAAGTTGTTCTTGATTTCTTTAAGGGTAGTACTAATATTTTGGTAGCACCTCCATTATTTTAATTCAAAAGGACAATACTAAAATTTGGAGTGATAAGCAAATTTTAAAATTTTTCTAGCTTCAAATCAAATTTAATGTTAAAGATCTAATAAACAAGTAGTTTTGACATTTCCAAAGCTTATCATAATATTTCCTATATAAAATCTTGGCTTTATTTGGATCCTCTAATCAATTTATTGCTTTAATTAAGAATGGGATTGAGAATTCTTGGTTTCTTTGCTCCTCAATGGTGGAGTTCATGGTTTCTTCTCTTCTTCTCATGGGCTAGGGGGACCTTTTCTCTCTTGCCCTTTTCTCTATTACTGTGGAATATCTTTCTAGATGTATTAAATAGATGTTTAGTATGTGAGTCACTATAGCACCCAAGAGGGCAGGTGAGTGGGCAAAACTAAAAATTATTAAAATCTAAATCTTAAATTTTAAGTTTTAATAGAAAATTAATTTTTGATTTTATAATTATACGATACAACTCTTAATGCAACAAAAACAAAAATACAGTAAAGTAAAGAGAGACAATAGGTACACAATTTTTATGTGGTTTGGCTAAACTCCTAAACAGGCCTACCTTCAAGCCTAGCCACCCCTGGCTAGGAATCTAGTAAATGTAAAATAGCTTACAAATAGTACTATCCTATAACGGGGCGAGTACAACCCCTATAACAATATGTACTCTCCTACAAATGGGCTAGAACAACCCCAATATAAATTTTACAGCACAAAAAAAAATATAAAATAATAGATTTTGATAAAATAAATCTCTCACAAATATACCAAGCTATCCAATTCAAAAAATGATCTCACAACTTATAAATGATCACTTACAACTTAAAAATTTTGGAAAGATAAAATGCTCACTTAATATTGATAAGAAATAATAAAATAAATATCTTAAAGTGATCTTACTAAGATATTTATGTTATTACAATTTTAGACTAATATAAAATGATTTCAAAATAAATTCATAATATTCTTTTGCACAATAAATAAATTTCAGCAAGGAATAATTTATTATATTTTAACCAAAAAAGATGCTTTCAATTAATGTAAATGATCACAAAATACTTAAATAAAATTAGTATATGATAGATCTAAGTAGGATAGTAAGCTTTTAATTTAAGAAAAGATATCTAGCAAATATAAAAAATAATTTTAGCACAAATAAATTAATTTGAAATGCTTAAAATATACTTCTAAAATGGATCAAAGAATAAATGATCTTTCAAAATAAGACTAATGAAGAAATATTTAAAGAAACCAAAAGGTATTTCTAGGAAGTTAAAAATTTGAACAAGTTGAAATAGATCTTACAAACTATCACAAGAGTTTTTCACAAAAAAATGATTGAGAAACTTTGATGTGAAAAATAATGTCCAAAGACTAATCCACCAAAAAGTATAAATTGGAAAGAATAAATAGATGGTGAAAATAGCATGAACAACTAAAAAAGGATTAAGATCAAGAAAACAAACTCAAGGAATTTGAGAAAGCTTGCTTAGTTGAAGATGTTGAAGCTTCCACACGAAGGATTTGATCTTGCAATATTTGGAGAACACTTGAAAGGAAAATCTAACAACTTTTCTCTTAGATTTGCTGGAGGGATTTTGAATTTGAATGAGGAATACTTTCATGAAGAGAATGAGGGCTATTTATAGGCAAGAAGGTCATTTTGAATTATTTCAAAATAATATATATTCTAACATCATGTTATCATCTAATAATTTAATATTCAATAAAAATATAATTCATATTAAATAAATATTAAATTCAAGCAAAATTAATTCATCTATGGGCAAGTAAAAAATAATCAAATATGGCTTAATATATTCAAAGCATATACATGCATTCATTATTAAAATAAGCTAATGTTTGAAAAGTCATAATAAATTCAATTTTATCAAACGTGGGTCTTATAACCTATCAAATTAAAGAAAGAAATCAAACGAATCCATTGGATATGAAATTAGATATAAATTCTTTGATTATAAAATGAGTTTGGCTAAAATATAAAATTTCACATATTTTTGTTAATTTTGAAATATGATATTTAAATATTATGATATAATTTATATATAGTCATACATATGTTAGTTATCATATAACCTTCAAATCAAATTAAAATATTTAATTATATTAAGTAAATAAAATAATTACACTTAATAGTCATAATTTATTATCATTTACTATTTTGATAATTCAAATGATATGTATGAAACATATAATTTAATGTTAATTAGATAGAGATTTATATAAATTAACCTCATTAAAATAATATGTTGAGGAGCAAATTGATTCATGCCAATGAACCCATATGAATTTCTAAGATAGTTATAAATGCATATAACCTACAATATTGTATCTTGAGCTTCACATTATCCATTTTGATCTATCTTTCATTCTTCTACTCTTGCAATTTCCTCGAACATATTGTGAGATGTATTGGATATGTAATTAGCAATTGATATATAAACACACAAAAACATTCATTAGAACATTGAAGCATTCGTTTGTTATCATATAAATTTATTGATTGAACATGAGGCTCATTAAGCCAACAATCTCCCCCTTTTTGATGATGACAAACTAATGTTGGGTATTGATTTTGATAAAGGTGCAAATTGACATTTCATCATAGTTTTTGAAAAAAATTTCTCTTCTAAAAAAAAAATTTATGCACAAGAGATGAATAATGTTGCTTCCCCTAAATGTATGCATGAAATAGAATTAATACTAACCAACATTTTACTCTTCTCCCCCTTTTGAAAACATCAAAAATTGAGAACAAACTACATATAATTTTAAATATTAGGATCTAACATTCCAAGCATGTGTCTTAAAGTACAAAAATGTTCTTCTAGTAATGGTTTTGTAAAAATATCTGTAATTTGTAAATTAGTACTAATCAAATTAATATTAACATCACCTTTCAAAACATGATCCCTAATAAAATGATGTCTAATTTCTATATGCTTGGTTCGTGAGTGCTAGATAGGATTTTTGGTCAAGCTAATATCACTAGTGTTGTCACACTGAATTAGAATGTGATCTTGCTTAATACCAAAATCTTCTAATTGTTGCTTTAACTAAATGACCTGAGCAACACAACTACCCGCAGCTATGTACTCAACCTCTGCGGGATAAAGCTACATAATTTTGTTTCCTAGATGACCAAGACACTGCGATGATCCTAAAATGACATGTGCTTGATGTTTTTCAATCTACTTTGCATCCCACAAAATCAGATCGAATAAGCAACCAAATCATATGATAAAGAATTTTTAGAATACCATAAACCTAACTTAATAGTGCCTATCAAATACCGAAAGATATGGTTGACTGTTATTAAATTAGATTCTTTTAGGTTGGCCTAAAAATGAGCACATAAACAAACAACAAACATAATATCAAGCCTACTAGTAATAAGGTATAAAAGTGAACCTATCATACTCTTATAAATTTTTTTGATCAATGATTTTCCTAATTCATCTAAATCCTAGATGGGCTCATAGGAGTTTTACTAGATTTAAATCTTTTCATGTCAAACCTCTCAAGCAATTCATTTGTGTACTTAGTTTGACAGATGAATGTGCCATTTTCTTATTGCTTCACTTGAAGACCTAAGAAAAAATGTAAGTTCTCCCACCATACTCATTTCAAACTCTTTAGACATCAAAGATGAGAACTCATGACACAAAGATTCATTTGTACTTCCAAATAATATATCATCTACATACACTTGTATCACTATCAAATCATCATCTATGCTCTTAAGGAATAAAGTGGTATCTACTCTACCCTTTCAAAATCCATGATCTATCAAAAAGTTACTTAACCTATCATACCAAGCACGAGAGATTTTAAACCATATAAGGCTTTCTTTAATTTATACATATGATTTGGACAATCAAGGCTCTCAAATACAGGTGGTTTCTCTACAAATATATCTTGGTTAATAAATCCATTCAAAAATGCACTCTTAACTTCCATTTGAAAAAGTTTAAAATCCCTAAAATAAGCATAAGCAAGGAGTAACCTAATAGCTTCTATTCTTGCTACGGGTGCAAAAGATTCTTCAAAATCTATACCTTCAACTTGTGTGTACCCTTGTGCAACTAACCTAGCTTTATTTCTAACAATACAACCTGAATCATCTAGCTTATTCCTAAAGACCCATTTTGTTCCAATGACATTTTGATCTTTTTGTCTTGGGACTAATTCCCAAACATTATTTCTTACAAATTGATTCAACTCCTCTTCCATAGCAATAATACAAAAATTATCTTTTAATGCTTCTTCTAAATTTTTAGGTTCAACCTAAGATAAAAATGCTGAATGATCTACAACCTCTCTACTATATCTTCTGGTCATAACTCCTTTTGAAGGATCTCATATAATAAGTTCCTTTGGATGATTTTTATTATATTTACATTCTTTAGGCAATGAATCATCCACATTATATTCTAAAGATATTTTCTTAAAATTATCAATCTCTTCATCAATCACTTCATTTCTAATGGGATCAATTAAATTTTCATCAAAAATAACATGTATTGATTCTTCTACATTCGCTTTTCACTTATTGAAAAACTCTATAATCTCTAATAGAAAGAGAGTATCCTAAGAAAATACCATCATCTACTTTGCAATCACACTTACCTAAAGGCTCTTTTCCATTATTCAAAATAAATAATTTACATCCAAATACATGAAAGTGTTCAATGTTAGGCTTCTTTCCAAAAAAATAATTCATAGGGTGTCTTCTTCAAAATTGGTCTAAAATAAATCCTATTCATCACATACATGCAGATTTACGCCGCCAAAAATATTTTGGAAATTTATAGTCATCAAGCATAGATCTACTTAATTCAATTAATATTCTATTTTTCTCTCTACTACTACATTTTGTTGGGGAGTTCTAGGTGTAGAAAAAGTATGTCTAATCCCATGTTCATCACAATAATCCTCAAATAATTTATTTTCAAATTCACCACCATGATCAATTTGAACCTATTAATCAAAAGGCCTTATTCTCTTTTGAATATATTTAGAAAACTTTCTAAGCTCACCGAAAACATAATCCTTGTAAGTTACAATTAAAACCCAAGTATATCTAGAGAAATCATCAACAATCACAAAACCATAATTTTTTTCACCTAACTGGTGCTAATAGGACCAAATAAATCCATGTGCAATTCTAGTGGTCTAGAAGTAGAAACAATATTTTACTTTTAAATGAGCTTCTAGAATTCTTACCATGAATACATGCATCACAAATATAGTTTGAATGAAAATTTAATTTAGTCAATCCAACTACTAAATCAAGTTTGGCAATTTTATTAAGTGTGTCCATGTTAATATGACATGGTCTCCTATGCCATATCCATATATCATCATGAGTGCTTTTAAAATAAGTAAATTTAAATTCACATCATGAAAGCTATCTAAATCAATTAAATAAATATTTTTGTATCTATGCCCAACTAATAAAATTCATTATTTTTATAATACAAAATGATGCATGGATACTACATTCAAACCTTTATCACATATTTGACTAATAGAAATTAAATTATGTTTTAATCCTTCTACTAGAAAAACTTTATCTAAAGTAATAGAATTCTTATGAATAGAACCAATGCCAATGATCTTTCCCTTTGCATTATCTCCATATGTAACAAATCCTCCATCACTTGATTCTAAAGTTGTGAATTTATCTTTATCTCTCGTTATATGTCTTGAACATCCACTATCCAAGTACGACATGCCTTCTTTGATTTTTCTTTGAAGGCATTCCTACAAAAGAAACTCACATGTTAACTTTTGGAACCTAAACATGTTTGGGTCCACATTCTAAATTTGAAGAAGAGCAGGTTTGTGTAGTGCTTATAACTTTTGGTACCCATACATAAGATGATTTCTTAGTGTTTTGTAATTTACGTGCATGGTAATCAAATGAAATATGCCCTTGTCTATCACAATAGTTGCACCAAAAATTAGTGTTTGCATATGACTTAGCACGATAATTATAAGGTATATGAGTGGGATGTGTATGATGCAAATAATTTTTGTTAAATCTTTTTGATGAAGTATTATAATGAACTTGATTTCAAACATATTTAATCTTGATTTTAACAAGATATTCTCTCTTTCAAGTTCACATACAAGTAAAGAACAATTTAATAAAGAAGTTTTTTTTTCTTTTAAATTATCACATTCATTTTCAAATCACAAAATGCATATCTAAATTTTATGTTCTTTTCTAAGGTTTTGTAATTTATTTTAAATTTTTTATATTCAATAACTAAATCATTAAAAGCATCATCTAATTCATCATAAGATATATCATTACATACCTCTTGAGAATCTAAGTCAGATTCTCCATTTTCCATAAGACATATGTTGACCTCTTCATCGGATGAGAAAGTACTTGATTCATTTGAATCAGGATTGGCCCATAAAGCAGTCTTCTTCTTCTTATGGTACTTTTTATCCTTCATATTTTTTCTTCTTTTCACATCAATCTCTCTCTTCTTTGATTCAACAAGTTCTAGACAATCACCTCTTATGTGTCCGTGCTTTTACAATGGTAGCAAATGATCCCTTCACGAGGAAATTTCTTAGTTTGAAATTTATAGTTTTAGATTTTTTATACCTTTGATTCTTCTTCCTTAGCAAGTTCCCAAGCCTTTTGGATAGCATGACCACCATCACTATCACCATTCGAGCTTGAGGTGTTATGCTCATCACTATCATCAACTTGTAATGCAATGGCTTTTCCTTTCTCCGTCTCCCTTTTTGATGAGTTATCCATCTTATCCCTTTGAGCAAATAACCTGTTCATGTGCTATCAAAGAACCCAAAAGTTGATCAAGTGGATAAGTAGATAAATCCTTAGCTTAACTAATAGCTGTTACTTTAGCTTCCCACTCTTTTAGAAGACATTTAAGAATCTTATAGACTAAGTCTTGATTCCTATATGATTTTCCAAGAGAAGGCAATGTGTTAATTATTTTCATGAATCAGGTATACATATTAGAAATAGATTTAGAAGTAGATAAATAACTCATATTCATGAACAAGTCTATTTATGTGAGCATCTCTAACTTCACTAGTTCATTCATAAGTTATAATGAGTTTATCCCATATTTCTTTTGTTGTACTTAACATAGAAATTTTCTTGTAATCATCGGGTAATAAAGCATAATGTAAAGTATTACAAGCCCTAGCATTTAATTTATCAAGTTCTCTTTCACCTGACCATTCCTCAAAAGGTTTTTCTACTTTAATGATTTACTTCTACATTGTATGATATTGATGTGTCAACATATACCACATGCATGCATCTTGACCTCTTAAAAATGTACTAATTCTATTTTTCCAATAATCAAATGGCACACTATCTAAAAGTGGAGGTCTATGAGTGGATTGTCCCTCTAGTAGTGAACCCTTTAGGAAACTTGTGCCATAGTGAAAAGATATACTCTTGGATGATAAGTCAATAAAAGAGCCTAGGCTCTGATACCAAGAGTCACTATAGCACCCAAGAGAGTGTGGAATGATTTGGGCAATATTAAATAATTTTAAAAGTTAAATATTAAATTTTAAGTTTTGATAGAAAATTAATTTTTAATTTTATATGATAAGATAAAATTCTTAATACAACAAAAACAAAAATACATTAAAGTAAAGAGAGACAATAGGTACACAATTTTTACGTGGTTCAGCCAAACTCTAAAATGCCTACATTTATGCTTAGCCACCCTTAGCTAGGAATCCACTAAATGCAAAATAGCTTACAAATAGTACTCTCCTATAACGGGGTGAGTAGAATCCCTACAACAATATGTACTCTCTTACAAAGGGGCCAGTACAACCCCAATATAAATTTTACAGCACAAAAAGAAAAATACAAAATAATAAATTTTGATAAAATAAATCTCTCACAAATATACCAAGTTATCCAATTCAAAAAATGATCTCACAACTTATAAATGATCACTTACAACTTAAAAATTTTGGCAAGATAAAATGCTCACTTAATATTGATAAGAAATAATAAAATAAATATCTTAAAGTGATCTTACTAACATGTTTATGTTATTACAATTTGTAGACTAATATAAAAATGATTTCAAAATAAATTCACACTATTCTTTTGCACAATAAAATAAATTTCAGCAAGGAATAATTTATTATATTTTAACCAAAAAGATGCTTTCAATTAATGCAAATGATCACAAAATACTTAAATAAAATTAGTATATGATAGATCTAAGTAGAGTAAGCTTTTGATTAAAAAAGATATCTAACAAATATGAAAATAATTTCAGCATAATAAATTAATTTGAAATGCTTAAAATATACTTCTAAAATAGATCTAAGAATAAATGATCTTTCAAAATAAGACTAATGAAGAAATATTTCAAGAAAACGAAATTTTTAGGAAGTTAAAAATTTCAACAAGTTGAAATAGATCTTACAAACTATCACAAGAGATTTTCAAAAAAATGATTGAGAAACTTTGATGTGAAAAGTAATGTCCAAAGACAAATCCACCAAAAAGTATAAATTGGAAAGAATAAATAGATGGTGAAAATACCATGAACAACTAAAAAGGATTAAGATCAAGAAAAAAACTCAAGTAATTTGAGAAAGCTTGCTTAGTTGAAGATGTTGAAGCTTCCACACCAAGGATTTGATCTTGCAATATTTGGAGAACACTTGAAAGGAAAATCTAAGAAATTTTCTCTTAGATTTGAAGGGATTTTGAATTTGAATGAGGAATACTTTTATGAAGAGAATGAGGGCTATTTATAGGCAAGAAGGTCATTTTAAAGTATTTCAAAATAATATATTATGCTAACATCATGTTATAATCTAATAATTTAATATTCAATAAAAACATAATTTATATTAAATAAATACTAAATTCAAGTAGCCAAAATTTGGCTATTCACATGGGCATGTCAAAAATAATCAAATATGGCTCTTAATATATTCAAAGCATGTAGCATGCATTCATTATTAAAATAGGCTAATGTTTGAAAAGTCATAATAAATTCATTTTAATCAAACATGGGTCATGTAACCTATCAAATTAAAGGAAAAAATCCAAGGAATCCATGGAGATGAAATCGATATAAATTCCTTGATTATAAAATGACTTTGGCTAAAATACAAAATTTCACATATTTTTGTTAATTTTGAAATATGATATTTAAATATTATGATATAATTTATATATAGTCATACATATGTTATTTATCATATAACCTTCAAATCAAATTAAAATATTTAATTATATTAAGTAATTAAAATAATTACACTTAATAGTCATAATTTATTATCATTTATTATTTTGACAATTCAAATGTTATGTATGAAACATATAATTGAATGTTAATTAGATAGAGATTTATATAAATTAACCTCATTAAAATAATATGTTAAGTTAGAAAATTGATTCATGCCAATGAACTCATATGATTTTTTAAGATAGTTATAAATGCATATAACCTAAAATATTGTATCTTGATCTTCACATTATCCATTTTGATCTATCTTTCATTCTTCTTCTTACAATTTCCTCAAATATTGTGAGATGCATTGGATATGTAATTAGCAATTGATATATCTAAAACACATAAAAATATTCATTAGAACATCGAAGCATTCATTTGTTATCATAAAAATTGATTAGATTGAACATGAGGCTCATTAAACCAACATAGTAAAATGCATAACATGTACTATAGAACCAGTGGTGGGTTTCCCATTTCTCACCTCAGTTTTGCTGATGATTTCATTATATTTTGAATTGGCTCTACTCTTTATATCAAAAAGTTGTGTAATTTCTTAACTTTTTTGACAGGGAGAGTGGCTTAAATATTAATCCTGATAAAAGTTGTTTTATTACTAGCTCTTCTATTTACTCACCTAAGATCAATGTTATGAAGAATATTATGGGTTTTTCACATCAAATTCTTCCTATCAAGTATTCTCCTTTATATAGAAGAATGAAAAGATCTTCTTTATTTGATGAAGTCATTCAAAAAATAAATAAGAAAACCACCTCTTAGGTGTTTCATTTACGTTCCTTTAGTGCTAGACTTATCCTAATCAAAAGTACCATCTCTCTCTATATCTCTTATTTACTACATGTTCTATTATCAAAAGGATTAGTAGACCTTTTAATAAATTTTTTTAGGGATCTAGGTCTTCTACCAAAAGATTATATTGGGATAGTTGGCAACTATTGTGGTCCTAATAATTAAGGCGGTTGCAAAACATTAGAGGATTTTATTAACTATTTTTTACGAATGTGGAGAAATTTTAGAAATAACCATAGTTACTGATCTAAGTTTATGCATGCTAAATATTTTCAAGGAAAACATGCCCTCATTTGTGCTTTCAAATCTAGGGATTCTCCTATGTGGAGAAGACTTTGTAGTATCAAATGGAATGCTGACAACCTAATTTCTTGGGGTGTCAATTCTGGTTCCTCTTTCTTTTAGCAAGACAATTGGTTGGGGTAAGGCTTTATTGATTCTTTGCTTAATACTCATTACACTATGTTGCTTAAGATTAATCAATTAATCACTAACAATAATTAGGATGTGGCTCAATTAAATATCCTTGTCCCTAATGTGATAGTTGACAAAATCTTAAAAATTTGTCCTTTCCCAAACGAACCTGACCAAATTCTGTTTAAAACTTCTTCTTCTGGAGATTTTATTTTTAAGGATGTTTGGCACTTCATCAGATTTAAATATTAGGAGTCCTTGGTTTTTAATAAAATCTAGAATATTTATGCCCGTACTTCATTTTTGATTTTAACTTGGCACATTCTAAAGCATTATATCCCTATGGATGCTACTCTTCTAAAAAAAGGGCTTCAATCTCCCCTCTAAATGCTACTATTGCTATCACATTGAAACTGTGGATCATGTTTTTGTGAATTGCCATATTGTTGCTAAAGTGTGGAATTAGTATGATAATATCTTTAATACTTTCCATTTTAATGGTTCATTTTCTATTATGCAACTTCTTGAAGCTTTTTCTCTCATACATCTAAGGCTCATGTTAAAATTATTTTAGCTACTGCTATACTTTGGTATATTTGGATGGAGAGAAATGATGCTAAGCATCATAATATTCCTATGAACTATCATCATATTATTGCTAGAGACCAAATATAAAATTATGTCTCTTTTCAAAGCTAATCTTACCAGCAATACGTAACCGA
>JAKCPB010001434.1:0-138502 GCA_021442155.1 Cymbidium sinense | reverse complement strand
CTCACTTTGTTTTTTTCTCTCTTGGCTGTTATTGACTACGTTTGGGTGGTAGCCTTCTTTGCCACCCCTTGATTAGGTGGGTGTTTTTACTATATGTTTTTCTGCTTTGTTGGTGGAGGATATGAGCACTTCTTTTTCCTTTTTGCTCTTATTTATCTCTGGTTTGTGTTATTACCCCTATCACGATGCTTGCTCCTTTGGATTTTGTTATTCCTTTTTGGTGGTGTCTTTGGTGGTGCTCCTTCTATATTGCTGAGATCCCTGATGGTTGGTTGATTATCTATTATTGCTTGGTGGTTCTCCTTGGCGGTTGGCAATTATGTTTATTGTTTGGAGGATTTTGTAGCCATGCTAGATGATGGACTTTGGATGATGGGCTACACGAGGTATGCTGGCTATGATGGCATTGATGTTTCCACTCTTTCTTCTTTTGGTTGGTAGCACTATATGTAATTGTAACCCTTCTCCTGAAGTTTGGCTGCTTACATATAGTGTTGCTCCTTGAGATGATTGTAACTGAGCCTGAGCCATTTCTTTACTTTACTCCTTATGTTTGCACTTCCTTTCTATGTTGGCTTAATTGTACTCATCCTTTCAAAAGTATGTTGCAGATTTCTTTTATAGGCAAGGGGAGTATTGCAGGTGGATCTTGTTGGTATCAGAAGAACAAAATGAAGTTTGCTGCTGCTCACATGGATTTTCTACTGTTGATTTTTTGGTTTTTCTTTTGCTTTCTTTCCTTGAGTATTGTAATAGTTAGGGGGTTTATCTCTTTAGGACTTAATGTAGCTCTTTGAGCATTACCTTACAGATTTAGCCCATCTAAGGATTTTATACTTTTTATGGCAATAAAAAAGTTCCTATTTTCCCTAAAAACACTAAACTAACCCAAAAAAAAAAAAAATAAAACCTAAAAACTAAATAAAACATAAAAATAAAAGAAATAAAAAACCAAAACAAAAAAAAATGTAAAAATAAATTAAATTAAAAACATAAAATAAAAAAACCCAAAACCAAAGAAAATAAAATCAAAAAAATAAAACTAAACTAAAATAAAATAAATAGAAACATAAATAAACTAAAAAATAAAACCTAAATAATATAAAACTAAACCTAAAATAAAAAAAATAAACTTAAAACTAAATAAAATAAAACTAAATAAAACCTAAAATAAAAAATAAAATAAAATAAAACTAAATAAAAAATAAAAAAAATAAAATGAACTAAAATAAATAATAAATAAACTAAAATAAATAAAATAAACTAAATAAACCTAAACCTATAAGTTTACTTAATTTTAAAAAAAAATAACAAACCCACCCTAAACCCTAAACTAACCAAACCTAAACCCAAGGGTTAAACTAAACCCTAAACCCATAAACCCTACCAACCCAAACCCAAATCTGACCCTAAACCCAACCCTAAAAACACAAACCTAAACCCTAAAACCCTAAACCATAATCCCTAAACTAAACTCTAAAGCCTAAAACCTAAGCAAACTAAAAAAAATAAAACAAAACAAAGAAATAAAGCAAAACCTAAATAAAATAAAATAATTACCTAAACCTAAACCTAGAAAATAATGTAAAAATAAAATAAACTAAATATAATAAATAAAACCTAAACTAAATAAAAAAAAAATAAAATAAAAATAAAAAAATAAAATAAAAAAAAACATAAAATTAAAATAAAATGACCTAAAAATAAGATAAAATAAAATTAAATAAAAAATAAAATTAGAAATAAACCTAAATATATAAAATAAAAAACAAATCATAAACTAAAACAATAAACCTAAATAAATAAATGAAATAAACCTAGACATAAACTAAATAATAAACTAAAATAAATAAAACCTAAACCTAAACCTAAAATAAACTAAAACTAAACAAAATAAAATAAATAAACTAAAAAATTAAACTAAAATAAAACTTAAAATAAACCTAATAAAAACTTAAACCTAAATCTAAAAAATAATATAAAACTTAAACTAAAATCAAAATAAAACCAAAACCAACCAAAACCCTAAAATTAAATTATAAAATATAAATAAACCTAAAAAAAAAAATAAATAAAATAAAAACTAAAATAAAATCAACTAAACTAAATAAAATAAAAGTAAATTAAATAAAATAAAATATAAAAATAAAAATAAAATAAAATAAATAAAACTGGTGGTTTCTTAATTAAAAAAAATCTAAACCCTAAAACCTAAACCCTAAACCACTAAACTCTACTAAAAAAAAAACCCTAACTAACCTAAACCCTACTCAAAACCTACCTGGACCCTAAACTAAACCACAAATAAAAAAAAATAAAAAATAAAAAAACCCTAACCCTAAAATGACAAACTAAAACCTAAAACCTTAAACACCTTCTGAAACTACCACCCAGATAACCCTAACCTAAAATAAAATAAAAACATAAACTAAAACCTAATCTAAAATAAAAATAAAACTAAAATAAAATAATATAAATAAAACCTCAACTAAACTAAAATAAAAAAACCTAAATAAAATAAAAACCTAAAATAAAAGTAAACTTAAAAGAAAATAAAATAAAACTAAATAAAAAAATTAAATAAAATATAATTAAAACATTAAATAAAATAAAAATTAACTAAACTAAAAAATAAAATAAACTAAATAAACCTAAAGTACCAATTTTTTAATTGTAAAAAAGAAAATAAAAGTAAATAAAAAAACCTAAACCCTGGACCCTAAATTAACCTACCCTAGGCCTAAACTCTAAACACTGAGCCCTAAACACAAAGCACCAAACAAACCCTAAACTAAATTATAAAAACTAGGCGAAACCTAAAACCTAAATCCTAAACCTAAACCCTAAACCCTACCACCAAAACCCTAAACCCTAAAAACTTAAAAACCTAAACCTAAACTAAATAAAACCTACAAAAAAAAAAACATAAACCTAAATAAATTAAAAAATATAATAAAATAACAACCTAAACCTAAATCAAAACTTAAATATAAAATAATATAAAAAATAAAATAAATACAAACTTAAACTAAACTAAAAAAATAAAATAAACCTAAAAAAAAAAGCTAAATAAATTTAAAATTACAAATATACCTAAAATAAATTAAAACCTAAACCATAAACTTAAAAAAACTTGGACATAAAATAACAAATAAAATAAACCTAAAACTAAAATAAATAAAATAAATAACCTTACTGCTAAAAATAAACTAAATAAAACTAAAAAATAAACTTAAAAATAAGAAAATAAAACCTAATCTAAACCTAAAAAAAACATAAATCCTAAACCTACCTAAAATAAAATAAAACCTAAACCTAAAATAAAATAAAACTAAAAATAATAAACATAAACCTAACAAAATAAATTAAAATAAAACCACAAAATAAATAAACTAAACTAAATAAAAGTGACCTAAACAAAAATAAAATAAAAGATCATAAAAATGAACTAAATAAACCTAAACTTGTTGTTTCTTGATTTTAAAATATAAACCATAAACCCTAAACTAAACTCTACCCTAAACCTTCAACCTGACCTCTAAACTAACTATACCCTAAATAAATAAAAATAAGACCCTAAACCTTAAACCCTATACATGACCCACCTGATCCTAAACTACCACTCCCTAAACCCAAACTCACACCCTACCCAAATACTCCCACCCCATGCTGACCCTCCCCAAATCCTCCCTAAATCTGACCCTAAACCCTAAACCATAACTTAAACACCTAAACCAAAATAAAATAAATAGAACTAAACCTAAATGTAATAAATAAGATAAATGAAATAACACACTACCTAAACCTAAACCTAAACCTAAACCTACACTAAACCTAAAAATAAAAAATAAAATAAACTAAATAAAATAAATAAATCTATAAACTAAAGATAAAGCTAAAATAAAAACCTAACGTAATAAAATAAAATAAACCTAAAATAAAATAAAATAAAACCTAAATAAAAGCTAAACCTAAAAATAAATATAAAATAAAACCAAAAATAAATAATAAATAAAACCTAAACCTAAACTAAAAAAGCCTAAACCTAAATTAAAAATATAATGAACAAATTAAAATAAACTTAAACCTAAATTAAAATAAACTAAGTTAAAATAAATAAAACCTAAAATACACTAAACCTTAAGATACACCTAAATTAACTAAAATAAAATAAACTATAAATAAACCTAAACTTAAACCAAAATAAAATCTAAAACCTAAAAAATAAAATAAAATAAAACCTAAATCTAAACATAAGAATAAATATAAAACTTAAAACATAAAATATAAAATAAAAATAAAACTCAACTAAAGAAAACCTAAGATAAACCTAAAAATAAACTAAAATAAATAAACTAACTATAATAAATAAACCAAAATAAATAAACTAAACTAAATAAAAATAGAGAATAAATCTAAAATAAACTAACAATACTAAATAAACCTAAATCTCGGTTTGAATTTAAAAAAAACTAAAACCCTAAACCCTCAAAAACCCAAAAGTTATAAAACTGTGAACTAAATCCACAAAAACTAAACTCTGAGCCACATGACCCCAACCCTAACCATACCCTGATCCCAAAATCTTAAATCCTAAACCTAAAATCCTAACTAAACCCTACCACTAAATCCAAACCCCAAAACAATAAACACAAACCTGAGCCAAACCTACCACTTTAAAGGTTAAAAAAGGACCAAACTGACTCTACCCTACTGACTAACTACTTACTAACCTAAATCATTGTCCTCTCCCAGTAATCCAAAACTAAACCTGACCATATGAGCCCTAAACCAACTAACCTAAAACCTAACCCTGAGCCCTAAACCACTAAATCCTAAAACTGCTAAACCTAAACTAAATAAAACCTAAAATAAAATAAATAAAGCCTAAACATATAAAATAAAAATATGATAAAATAAAACCTAAACTAAAACATAAACCTAAACCTAAAATAAAATTAAATAAAAGTAAAAATTAAAATTAAAATAAAACTAAACTAAAAATAAAATAAACCTGATCATAAAATAAAAAAAATAAAATAAAAATAAATAAACTATAATAAAATTAAATAAGAACTAAATAAAACCTAAACTTAAAAAATAAACCTTAAAATAAAACCTAAAATAAAAATAAAACTAAAATAAAAAAAAAAAACCTAAAATAAAATTAAAATAAATAAAATAAAATAAACCTAAAAATATAAAAAATAAAACATAAACCAAAAATAAAAAATAAATAAACAAAATAAAATAAACTTAAATTAAATTAAATAAAACTTAAAATAAACTAAACCTAAACTTAAACTAAATAAAATATAATAAACTAAAAATGAACCAAAACCTAAACTAAAAACTAATACCTAAAAATAAACCTAAAAAAACCTGTAACCTAAACCTAAAAAATAAAATAAAAACCTAAACCTAATCCTAAAAATAAAAAAGAAAACTTAAACCTAAAAAATAAAATAAAATTAAAACTCAACTAAAAAGTAAACATAAACCTAAAAAATAAACTAAAATAAAAAACCTAAGCTAAAATAAAGAACCCAAAATAAATACACTAAATAACTAAAATAAAAAAATAAACCTATATAAAATCAAAAATAAGATTGAATTAAAATAAATAAAAAAAATAAACTAAATATGCTAAATAAACTAAACTCTTGGTTTAATTAATTTAAAAAAATGTTAAATCCTAAATCTAAACACTAAAAATCATAAAGACCCAAACCTCAAACCCATAATCCTAAACTTTGGACCATAAACCCAAAAGCCAAGAAGCTAAACATAAACTAAATAAAACCTAAAATTAAAATAAGTAATAAAACCTAAACCAAAAAAAGAACATTAACTATAACCTAAACCAAAATTGAAAACTAAAAAGAAAATAAAATAAAAAATAAAAACTAAACTCAAATAAAATAAATAAAAACCAAAACTAAACTAAAAAAAACTTAAATAAAATAAAAACTAAACCTAAAATAAAAATAAAATTATAAATTAAATAAAATAAAATTGAAACCTAAAATAAACCTAAAATAAATAAAATAACACCTAAAAAAAATCTAAACTAAAATAAATAAAACCTAAACTAAACCTAAAATAAACTTATCATAAACCTAATAAAATTAAATAAATTAAAAATAAAATAAAATAAACCTAAACTAAACTAAAATAAAACCTAAAATAAACATAAAATAAAACCAAACCTAAACCTAAAAGTAAAATAAAACCTTAATCCTAAAAATAAAAAATAAAACCTAAACCTAAAAATAAAATAAAATAAAACTAAACTAAAAGAACCTAAAACTAAACTTAAACCTAATATAAATTAAAATAAAGAACTTAAACTAAATTAAAAATAAATAAAAATAAATAAAAAATGTAATGAGAAAATAGAAATAAAATAAACTAGTAATCAACCTACTAATTTACTTAATTTAAAAAAAATAAATTTAAAAAAATAAATAAATAAACTAAGCTTTGACAAAAATTAACTCTAAACCTTAACTCACTAAACCCTCATAACCCTACCCTAATGACCCTAAACCACAAACCCTAAAACCTAAAACCTGAACTAACAAACCATAAACCCTAAACCCTAAACCCTAAACCCCAAACCCCTAAACCCTAAACCCTAAAAACCTAAAAACCTAAACCTAAACTAAATAAAAGAGATTTTGACTACAAATGATTAGCCTGAATTTCTCTAATATAGAAAAAAATTGTATGAGCTTTGTATGCCATAGTAGACCGCCTCTCTCAAGTTTCATAGAGATGCAAAAAGGTAGCTTCCTATTCATGGTAAAATGAAGAAAGATTCTACTTAAGTCTAGACACCTAAGTGTCCATTTGTGAGCAATCCTCTTCTATAGCTGAGATAGCCTATCTAATCATAAAACTCCTCTCTAATTGATATTGTCTTCTCAACTGCACCTCTTTCAATTTAGCATATATGTCGAGGAGCTAAATCTATGCTTTAAAAAGCTCGCTCTAGTAGGACTTCAATGCTTTGAGATTGTGCTTGAGATCTTGGCGAATTAGGTAGACTTGATGCGAAGTATTGCTGAATGAGATTTTCATAATAGTGATTATATCTGAAAAAATCTCTTAATAAGTAGTGTGTAACAAGAATAATCCAAACTCAATATCACTACAGATTTCCATAACTATAGCTCTCTACTTTGAGACTCAAGCGGTAACATAATGTAACAAATAATTGCTTCAACACAAAAGCAAGAAAGCTCAGTAATACTCTAAGTCAATGCTTATAAATAGGTGGCATAGTTTTGTGAGAGATTTATGACACTCATAGATTTTATCCTGACATTAAAAATATGATTTAAGAGAATTTGGATTCTAGTATTTATCATCTTTTCTATTTTTTATTAGTAGCAGTGTTGCTTCATTTATATGTATTCATTTGAATTTTATTTAATGGTGGAAAGAATAATTCCTACATTTGATGACATTCTTTTTGGTGCAAGAATTCTTGATGTTATTTGAAATCTAAAGTTTGTTAAAAAGCCACATGCAAATTAATTGTATGTAGTGTATCTTTTAAGTTTAGGGAAGTCGATCTAAACCTACACAACATTAGCTTAATCTTTCCCTAATTTTAGAAGATAATAATAATACTTCAAATTAGTTCATGTACTCATTTATAATTTTGTTTTTTTTCTTTAGCGAGTAAAACTCTAAATAATTGATCTTAGTAGGATAAATACAAGTAATTTTTTAGATTTCATTTCAACCATGTAAAACATATTCTAATCCCAATCATTCTCTCTATTTATCAAGATTTTTTGTTTTAGATGTTTTAATTTAATAAATCCCAATCTTCAAGACTCACCAAACCTAATCTTAAACTAACCTAAAGCCAACCTAAAACCAACTCTAAACCCTAAATTCAAAAGCATAAACCTACAAAACATAAAACACTAAACCCTAAAAACCTAGCCTTAAACCTTAAAACCCAAACCCTAAACCTAAACCCTAAACCTAAACCCAAACATTAACCTAAACCTAAACCACCCTAAATTTTAACCCTAAACCTAAATCATAAAGCCACAAACTAAAGCTTAAACCCTAAACCTTAAACTCAAAACTAAAATAATAAATACCTAATTTAACTAAACCAACCCTAAAACCATAAACCCTAAAAACTTTAAACCTAGAAGCTAAAATAAACCCCAACCCTAAAAATCATAAAATAAAAAACCAACCAAAAAACTAACTAAATCCTAAAACCAAAAAAACTAAATGAGTTAAAACATAAAAAAAATAAAACTTAAAAATAAAACAAAATTAAAATAAAACTAAACTAAAAAAATAAACATAAATTAAAACCTAAACCTAAAAATAAATAAGATAAAACATAAACTCAAATAAATAAACAATTAAAATAAAAGAAAACTAAATAGATAAAAATAAAATAAACTAAAATAAAAAATATAATAAACCAAAACATATGGTTCTAAATTAAAATAAATCCACAAACCTACCCTGACCCAAACCCAATTTTAAAATCTGAGCCAAACCTAACCTCACCAAACTCTAAATTAATCCTAACCCTAAACAGTAATCCTACCCTAACCCTAAACCTAAACCTTAAACACTAACATTAAACCTGAAATCTAGGCTAAAACCCAATTAAAACTCTAAATCCAAAGGTTAAAGCTTTAAACTAAATCCTAAGACCCTTAAGCATAAACCTGACCACTACCCTACCACCCTAAACCCTAAACCTTACCAAAACAAATCTAAACCCTACCATACTTAAAACCCTAATCCCAAATAAATCTAAACCACAACCTAACCTAAACCTACTACATAAACCTAAAAATAAAATAAATAAATAAATATAAACCCAAATAAAATTTGAAATAAACTAAAATATAAACCTAAGCTAAAACCTAAACCAAAGCTATAAAATAAAATAAAATAATAAAAATAAATATAAAATAAATAAAAATAAACTAAAAAGATAAATAAAACCTAAACTAAAAATCGACCTAAAATAAATAAATTAAAATAAAATAAAAAAATAAAATAAAATATATAAAAAATAAACTAAATAAACTTAAACTATGAATATTTTTTTAAAAAATTCAAAATTATAAAAATTAAGAAAACCCTAAAACCTACCTAAAACTAACCCTAAACCTCCCTACCCTAAACCTACTACCCTAAACCCTAAACCTAAACCTAAACCTAAAATAAAAATAAAACCTAAACCAAAATAACCAAAAATAAAACTAAATTAAAAATTAAACATAAATGAAAACCTAAACCTAAAAATAGACTAAAATAAAATAGAAAAAATAATATAAAATAAATAAGAAATTTACTAAATAAACTAAATAAACCTTATTATACCGATTTCTTATTTTTTTTTTAAAAAACCTTGAACCCTAAACCCTAAATCCTAAACCTAAACCCTAAATCCTAATCCCTAAATCCAAAAACTAACCCTAAACCTACAACCATAAACTTTAACCCTAAACCCTAAAAACCCTAAACCCTAAATCCTAAAATAAACTTAAAATAAAAACTTAAAACCTAAACCTAAAAAATAAAAATAAAAACCCAAATGTAAACCAGCATTGATCAATTTCTTGACTTCAGAAATGACCTGTTGTTCAACTTCTAATCACATGCATCTAAGTGCTTTCTTAATAGGGATAATGTTAAGATTTATTGCTAGCTTATGGACTACTACTTCAGGAGATAATCTGGGCATTTCCTCATAACCTCATGCGAAGCAGTCTTTAAACTCAGTCAATACCCTAACTAAGTCATTAGTTTCTTCTTCATTCAATAATGAACTGATGTATGTTGGGTGAGGATTTTCTTCTATCGTAAGGTTGATTTCATTAAGCTTGTTGATTGTTGAATGAATCTCCTCTTCAAATTCTAGTGGTGCCTCTTTGATTTGGAGATCATCTAGATCATCTGAAGTTTCTAAACACACACTCTCATAAGAGTTGGGGATGTATGAGAAGAACCTATTAGACTCCAAATGATTCGTAACAACTAGGTAATAATCTTCATCATCGACCATACCCATTATGTCAAATCCTAGTCCAACTCTTGATTGTGCTTCCCTGCCTGTATTGTTCCATAGCCTTTTGAAGTATTCTGACCTATGCTTGGACTAAGTGTGAGGAACTAAACCTTCCTGTATAAGATTTTGAACACAAGGTGAGTAAAAGCCAAAAGGTAATTCCATTAATTCTTTAAAGTATCTTCCTCAAGTCTACATCGAGCTCGGACTTGAGGATGATGAAAAGAACCACTTCTTCTTCATGTCACTGGAAGACTTAGGGACTTCCTTAACTACTAAACCTTCAACTTTTTTGAGATGTAAGTGAGGCTATAGCTAAGGTTCCCGACTACTGCGTTATAGTTTCACATAAACCAGATTTGAATACTTTGCTTTTCTTGGAGGCATGGTCTTTGTCTCTAGCTAGATCAAAAGTCACTCCAATGGAACCTGTTAAGAGGGGTTGGCTAGTATACTAATCACATTATATTCATCCTCTGAGCTAGATTCTAAGTCTATGTGAATATAAGGGTACTCTTCTGAATTGGAACACGACCTCTATTAGCTAAAGGCCAACTAGGGGGTCTCCCACCTCCGGAACTACCTCTATTTCTACCTCTACCTCTGCCTGGTGGAGGTTGAGCCATTCTGCCCACATGTCCATATGATGGAATGAATTGTGGATGGAATGTGATGTACAGATCCACTTCTTCTTCAATTCCCCTTTTTTGTGTGCTAGGACTTTCATTTTTATTTTAATTTTTTTATCTTTTCTTTTGCTTCATTTTTTTTTTTTTGCTTTTGCATTTGCATTTGAATTTTGTCCAAGTTCATGAGAAATGGAGTTTTGAAGAAGATAGTAGGTCACATCCTCATAGATCTCAACCTCTCTAACTGAAAATGGCTTTTCATCCCTATTGACATGGTACTCAATTCCATCTTTTCTAAACTTGATGCACTGATGAAAGAAAGATGGAACGATCTTATTATCATGTATCCCAGGCCTACCAAGCAAAGTAGTAAATGAATTATTCGAATTAATGATGTAGAACTTTGCTTCAGTCTTCTAGCCACCGATCTCTAATGGTAATACTATAGAACCTAAAGCCCGATCACCTTGATCATTAAATCCTCTCAACATCATGCTGTCTCCTCGAAGTGTAGATATGTCAATCTTCAAGTAGGCAAGGGTCTTTAGAATCATAATATTTACTAATGAATTTGAATCCATGAGAACCCTTGTGAGTTTGAACCTGTCCATGTCGACTATAATGTAAAGGGGACAGTTGTGCTCCAAGTCCCTTAGTAGAAGGTTTTCATCTATGAAGGTGATCCCTTGGGATTCTTTTGCATAATTTGCTTCCTCACTTATAGCGGTTAGCTGAACTAAGCATATTTCAGGATCAAGGAGAGCCTTGATTAGTGATTCCCTCATTTCTTTAGATAAGATGAGGGCATCATAAATGCTTAGCTTAGATGGAAACTTTCTTAGATGAGAAAGGATGTTGTAGTCCACCTTGTTCTTACAAGCAGAACCAAGGGTGGAGCATCTTGTGAAAGGGCTTCTCGATCTTGGTACCAATGACTTATTTTCCTCTATCTACAGGTGTCCTAGGAGGTAGAACCTTGCCACTATAGAGGTTGACTTTGGTAATCTCTTGAGGCAAGGTGGTGCCAAGTTCTACCTACACTTCAGGCTCACCTACAGCTTCTCCTATGGGATTCTCAAAATCAGATGATTCTAAGTCTATCTGAAGAGGTGAACCTGTAGTATTCAGAGTTGGAAAGTGCAACTCTGAATCAGAAAGTGGAAGATTAAAATTATTATAGTTAATTAGACTTGGAGAGTTATCGTTATGAATATAAGAAGAAAGCTCATCAGAAGAGACACAGATGTAGTTCAAATCAACTTTATTCTTCAATTTCTTGGAATTATTTGAGAGTACAAAGTAAAAGTCAAGTAGAGTGATTGGAGTAAGGAATTTGATTCCCTTATCCATTGATACAATAGTTCTACTAGTAGAAGAAACAGAAGAGCTAGCTAAAATGGTAGAAGTCATCGGGGTGGAAGCTACAACTAAAGGCCGGAGGCTGGACATGGTTGGTGGATGAGCTAAATGGCTATCCCGAGCTGACACATGCTGCTGAGCTCCCACTTTCTTAGAGTTGGCAACTTGCAAACCTTCCTTAGTGTTGAAGGTTTGAGCTAACTCAAGCACCTATAAGAAAAGCTTCTTGATCTTCTGAATTATTTTCTTAGAGATTTTAGACAAAGAAATGTCCCAACCTTCTTTGGTTTTGGTAGGATAACTTGTATCCCCAAGGATTACCCTAATGGAACTAGAAGGTTGTTCCACAAGGTATTCCTTTGGGATAACTACATCACCGGTCTTGAAGTTATGTTCTTGCCAGTCCTTGAATGTGAAGCAATCCTCCAAAACTTTACCTAGCATACGGTGGTAAGGGAAAAAGTTTGGATCATGACTTTTACCTACTTCCTTCAGTCTCTTAAGCTCGGGTAGCTAAAAATCATATTTCTTTAAGAGATTCTTAAAGATTTTCTTGATTACCTCCCTCTTTAAAAGATTAAGGTTTGTTTAACTTATCTAGAAGTGTAGGTGGGCCATAGCTTCCAAGAGATGGATATGCATGTCATTGTTGTTTAGTGGTATGGCTAAGGTAATGGCTGTGCTGTCCATGGAGGCTACGTTGGAGGTCAGTATGGCTACCTCGGTGGTGGCAAAAGAGGTGGAGGCTACTGAGGTCATGGTCTCTCGAGCTGATCTCTAGCTGGCTGCTTCCCCTTATCAACTGTTACTACTACTTCAGGTTTCTTCTCATAATCCTTTTAGGATTTATGCTTGGGCAACTGATCTAGAAAAGGTAGTTGTTTGGATTCTCCTTGTAGACTAGCCGCCTTGTTGATTAGCTTCTCAAATGTCTTGATAGTGAATCCCTTAAGCATGAAGGTGACTGGGCCATGGATATTCTTCAAGAGAATCTCAATGGCATGCTATTCAAACAACTATGGTTCACACTTCATACTTAGGTTATGTCATCAGAGAATATAATCAACAAGTGACTCACCGGAGTGCTGTAGGGCTATAACAAGATCACCTACATTAACCCTTTCTAGCTCCAAATCTCTTGATGAAGAGTTTCTCTAGCTCAACAAATGTCTTTATTGAACCATTGGGTAGTTGACATACCAATCAAAAGTAGATACTAGGCTATTAAAGAGTCATAGAGTAAAACATCGCATGCGTGTGCAATAAGCCCTAAAGTGAGTTATATGCTACCTCGGGTTCCCACTACCATCGAAGCACTTGATGGAAGGAGGCACGAAACCCTTGGGATACTGGATAGCATCAAATTCCTTTAGGTAGGGTCTACCCTTTGAAACTGATGATCCTCCCCGGGCTTGAGCTAAAGCTTCCTCCACCTCTTGCTCAACCATGGATTTTAGATCATTTTTATGTATGGAGGTACTATCCACTACCTTCCTATATAGGCAAGTGCTACCTTGCTCAATGGGAGGTAGAGTCTTAATTGGGTCTAAGTCATGCACTAGCTCAGGCTGACTAACATCGACTATACTAGGATACACTAGAGGGGCTTATTTCTGAAGCACTGACACTACTGCTAACAAGTCCTGTAACTATTGTACCATCCTATCAATCTCCTCATCTTTTTGTGTTAACTGCTGCCGGAGGTGATGGGCTAATTCTATAGTGTCTCCTTGATCAATCTCATCATCTTTCATGGCCTGTTGATTCCTAAGAAGAGATCATCTAGTTTCAACCATGCATATCCTAGCTGAATCCCCCATTAAGTCATCTTTATTAGGATCAAAGCTAACTCTCTCTTGATCGAGCCAACTGAACCCTAAGATCTCCTTCTTCTTTATAACATAGTGTTAAACTATCTCATCTAAAAATTGATCTAACTCAGTAGGTACAAATAGTTTGGGCTCACTGGTGTGATTGCTATCATGCATTGAGAGACACCGGACCTCACCTGTAATGGGGAGTCAATCCTATGCAGACTGTACTCACTAGAAGAATGATACTCTTAATTGATGTTGGATGTAATAAGGGTAACAATCCTAGGATGATCCTCTACTACTGCAATTGAACTGCCATTTGGAATATCTGTGATAGATGTCACCATTTTTGCATTCGGTTGTATGGGCAGAGTTGGTGAAGGAACAACCACAATGCTCCGGGGTGGCCACTCCTTTCGCACCACCACTGGGGCAGAAGGTTAGGCAAGAGAGCTTAGCTCTATGACAATGGGTGATGTAGGAGGGGTAGGATTCCTTGGCCATAGCCGGATCACCAACGGGGTACATTTTTCCCCAGATGCAGCCTTCATGGCCTTAGATGGAATGGGAGATGTTGAAACCTACACTGGTGATGGCGGATGAGGGGTAGAGTGGTGAGGTGAAGACTCCACCGACTCTCTCTGCACAAGAATTGTCCTCCTGTGGTGGCTGGTCCCCATGAGGAGAATACTATCAGTATGGTCAGTGTGGGTAGTGCACTGAGCTAGAAAATTAACCAAAGTAGAAGCGTCTGACTAACGGCTGAACCTCCATCACTCTCTCTTGGTAATGTGGGATGTATGGGCCTCATAACCCTCTCCCGATGAATCTGCCTCTCTACACTATGGGGATAATAGATCAAAGGTTGAACTAGGTACCAGACTCTGAGTGTCCATATGCTCCACCTACTTGCGTAGAATAGAACGGAGGCTGGCGTACGACCTCCTACTCCTAGAAACTGTTGGCTATAAGTGCACCAATGGAGGAGGTGATGAATGGATCATCCTGGAATCTCCTCTATCTAATCTTGAGAGAGGATGAAACTGGTTTTTTATAACCAGTGGTGAAGTGTTCATGGGAGACTCATCCATGGCTAATCGAGCTGCTTCCTCTAGCTCTCTGGCTATCCGAGTGTGCAACCGTTTGACCATATAGTTTATGTTCTTACACTGGTATGGGTAGGATAGGAGGAGTGTGAGCTAGACCCATACTCAAATGTCAGGGAGGCAAGCCCTAAAACAAAGGGAGCCTCACCCCTGTAGGGTACAAATGGTAGGGTACTAGCCTGCACTAGGGCAATAGGGGCAACTCTAGGATGAATTGCAACTGGAATTGATCATCTTGGAACTAACAAGTTTGTGGTGCGCCAAAGCTTTCCTCTTGGTGAGGAGACATCAATTAGATGGTAATTCTATCTGATCGATGGGTCACCTTCTTCTTGTTGACTGTGCTGAGGGGAATGCCCTCACAAGTGATCATGGCACCCTCAAATATTTGGCCAAAGTGGACCAAGTGGGTACAATCCAAATGAGGGAAGTCAGCCTGGTCTAAATCTAATTCCATATCGTGAGAGAAGGTAAAGATAAATTTATGACAACTAGCCTTTTTGACAATTGTAGTAAACTGACACTGAACTGCACTGCACTAATTAAAAAAAATCTACAATGAGTAATGAACTTGTATAAGTTTCTATCTCCATAAATTTTGAATTTTATGTTTTGAAAATTTGAACCCACATCCAACAACTTGGAAGCGTTAAGTAGGGATCAAATAGATTTGAAGAGATTGATTGAAAGAGGAATTTGAATCTGAATCCAAACTTCAACAAATTTAGGTATGTTCAAATATGGATTCAAAATTTTTGATAGGATGCTTCCATAGGTTCATTTTTGTTTTGAATTTGAATTTTGTGATTTCGAGGACCCTTTCCTTTAAAAAATTTGGGTATGTTAAAGTAAAGGTCAAAATGATTTTGTTTGTGTTCGATTATTTTGGAAAAATTTAGAATTCTTACTTAGAAAATTTAAGTATGCTTTGTGAAGAATCTAAGTGTGTTTTGTTTAATTTTTGAAAATAGGATTCTTAGCAAATTTAACTATGCTAAGAAAATCCTAAGTGTTTCATTTTTTTTGGAAATTTTTTTTAGTTTTTAAAAAAGGGTAGAAAATTTGTTATACTAAGGGAATCCTAAGTGTTTTGTTTTGTTTTTGAAGTGTTTTGAAAGTGGAGATTTAACTTTAGTAAATTTGGTATGCTAAAGATGAAGTCTCACTTGGTTTTATGAAATGGAAATTTCACTTAGCAAATTTGAGTATGCTAAATGAAATTCCAAATGGTGTGTTTAAATTTTTCATTTCATTTTTGATTTTGAAAAATGGAAACAACCCTTTAGAAATTTTGGTATGCTAAGGAAGAAGTTCCAAAAGGTGTTTGAAAATTTTGATTTTTTGATTTGGAAGCTTTACTTAACAAATTTGGGTATGTTAAATAAAGTTCAAAATTTTGTTTTAAATTTTTGAGATATGATTGTCGATTTTGATTTTGGATTTGGAAACTTTGCTTAGCAAATTTGATTATGTTAAGTGATATTCCATATGTGTTTTAAAAAATTTTGAATTTTGGGATTTGGAGACATCACTTAACAAATTTGGGTATGTTAAAAGAGGTTCCAAATGTGTTTAGCAAATTTTAAAATATGATTGTTAATTTTGATTTTCAATTTGGAAACTTTACTTAGCAAATTTGATTATGTTAAGTGAGGTTCCAAATGTATGTTTGAAATTTTTTTGAAATATTATTGTTGTCTTTGATTTTGGATTTGAAAACTTCACTAAACAAATTTGATTATGCTATGTCAGGTTCCAAATGTTTGTTTGAAATTTTTTTAAAATATCATTGTTGATTTTAATATTGGATTTGGAAACTTCACTTAGCAAATTTGATTATGCTAAGTGAAATTCCAAATGTGTTTTGAAATTTTTTTTGAAATATGGTTGTTTATTTTGATTTTGGATTTGGAAACTTTACTTAGCAAATTTTATTATGCTAAATGAAATTCGAAATGTGTTTTGAAATTTTTTTGAAATATGGTTGTTGATTTTGATTTTAGATTTGGAAACTTTACTTGCAAATTTTTATTATGCTAAATGAAATTCAAATGTGTTTTAAAATTTTTGAATTATGATTATTGATTTTGATTTTGGATTTGGAAACTTTACTTATCAAATTTGATTATGCTAAATAAAATTCCAAATGTGTTTTGAAATTTTTTTTGAAATATGATTGTTGATTGTTGATTTTGTATTTGAAAACTTTACTTAAAAATTTGATTATGCTAAGTGAGGTTCCAAAATGTGTTTAGAAAATTTTTGGATTTAGAATGACTTCACTAACAAATTTGGATATGTTAAATGAAGTTCCAAAAGTTGTTTGAAATATTTTTTTGAAATATGATTGTTGATTTTAATGTTTTGAAAAGAGGGCCTCCATTCAACAAATTTAGGTATGTGGAATGGAGATCAATTTTTATTTTTGAAGTATGAAATTTTTGTGTGTGATTGTTTCTTTTCTTTAGTTTTCTTTCTTTTTTTTTTGAGAAGGGAGGAATTCCAACTTAAAACATATGTGGGATATGTTTAAGTGCAATTTCCTAAATGATATTTTATTTTTAGTTGGGAATGGAATCTTCATTTAATAAATTGGAGTATATTAAATGAAGGTATTCATGTATGCTTTTTTGTTTGAAAATTTTAATTTTGTTTACAAATGAACTTTCCATTCAATAAGTGTGAATGTATTGAAATAGAAAGATTCATGTGTGCTTTTGAAAACTTTATGATTTTTTGAAAAATATGATTGTTCATTTTTGTTTTGAAAATGAAATCTTCATTAAAGTGAATTGAAAAAAGATGTTCATTTGTGCTTTTGGAACATGTAACAATTAGGTGAATTGTTAAATGAGGGTGAAGAAATTTTGTGGAAAATATTTTATTAAGTGCATTTTGGAAAGGTGCTTTTGAAAAGGTAAAGTTCTTTATAGAAGATTTATTATTTTAGGATGAACCTTTGCTTATCATGAAAATGATAAGGAAGAAGTCTTAAAGATGTTTTCTTTTTATTTATTTAGATCTTCTTCATTTTACCCATTGGAGGACCTAATGGGGGTTTGTAGGCCAACAAGGAATGCGGTCCTAAAACCTAAAGATGCTGGCTAACTTAACTCAAGAATGAAATGAGCTAAGTGCAAACGAAAAGAAGGATAGTCTTGGATTCATACCAAAGTACAAACCCACTATTGATACTCAAAGATAATGATCATTTACTAAAGATGGAGAGAGAAACCATCCCTAGCAGTTAAAAAAATCTATGGTGAATAAATTCTTATAGGGAGTCACCTTCAAATCTGTAAGGAGAAAGAAAAGAAGACACCCATAAAAATTTATTTTGGTAAGATACCACGCAGATTCGTAGATGTACTTATTCAAGTGATCAAGTACCTCATCAAGAAAATAGTGTACTATCTTGAAAAATAGAAAGTACTACCCTTTAATGGACCTAATCAACATAATAAGGACTCCTAAGGATAATGGGTCTGCATATGTACCAGAGATTCTTCCCCTACTTTACATGTAAAAGTAAAGCAGGGTTTATTTTAAACCAAGTTCGTTAAGTTCCCTACAGGGGCAAGCCCCCATAGTTAATTACTTCCTAAAGGATAGGATCCCTTAGGAAAACTATCAATTAAGATAAATGATTGTTGTCTTTGAAGATTCCAATAGGAAAGGACTATCAATCGATTGGTTTATGTTTGAAAATAAAAATGAGATTGATCAAAATAGGGATTTATTATCGAAGCCATAATGAAAGATAAGTAGGAGATGCCCATTATGCTAGGAAACCTAGTGATCATCTCAGACTATCCTATAGTTGGGCTTTACATTTTTGAAATTGATTTAGTTCGTTTAAGTTTAATTTTTCATTTGAATTTTAGGACTTAAGATTCCTTAACACAAGATTAAGGAAATGCACTAGGAAGTGAGAAATTATGCTTATGGCATAAGGGGAGAAGCAACCTCGGAACCTAAATCTAGGGAGCTTGAGTGAGGGCCCGAAGCATGACCTAAATCTAAGGTGAAAAATGGGTAATTGGTTTACCTCCACAAGAGATGATAAATCACCCAATGGCTTGGACTTACAACCGCCTGGGGGTGGCCTCCAACTAACTCCTCCTAAGATTTTAAATTCGTGCAGGCAGGTCTTTATGCTTATGCAAGATAGCTAGGTTGTTATTATTTACAAAGAGACTAAGTCTTTAAACTCACTCCCTCAAGAGACTAGATCATGTAAAGGGGCATGCTTCAAATGACCTAAATTTAATGCAATTCAAATTTCCATTTATTTTTATTTTGGACAAATATTTTGACTTAGGCTAATATGATTTTTATGACTAATGCATGAGAAAGAGGATTATTGGCCAAAATCAATGAGAAGGGAGGATGTTATTTTCCACCACGGCTCTAAAAGGTCAAGTCAGGTTCTCTGGTAAAAGTGGAAGCCCTCCAATCAAGAGTGAAATAAGATGCATTTGTGCATGATATTATAAAGAAATGCTCATCCAGCTAAGGGGCTACTAATTCTTCTATCTTGATTTTAAACCTAAGCTTTAGGTGAGGTTATGAGTTGTTTAATTTTAATTTGAATTGTTAAGTTGGGTAAAAGATTTATTTTTTCCTAAAGAGCCTAATCCACATCTAGGCCATACATAAAGTAAGGAAGAAACTAAGAAAATCATGCCACTTAATGCAAAAGCTAAACAAATCATCAATCAATTTATAAAGCTAATCGCAAAAAGAATAAATGGTCATTGTGGTCAGGCACCACCGCACAAACCTAAAAATATAAAATCTGGGTAACTGAGCTCTAAAGTGGGAGAATTCTCTTTCCTTCCACAAAAGTAATTTTCTAAAGTGGGTTCATTTTTAGTTTCATTTAGGTGAATGTTTTGATTACATCTTTTAATTAATCCTAAGTTTAGATAAACCCTAAACAAATCTATTCAAAGAGAAAGGCATTTTAAGATTAAATAAAATGAATCAAAATTCACATAACACACATTACTTCATCTCTTTCTAACATATATATATATATATATATATATATATATATATATATGCATATGGATGGACCCTAAGCATATCTATACATGCAAATGAGAGTAGTTAACACACTTTATGATGCATTCTAGGTAATCTATTTAAGAAAAATTAGAAGTTGAATATGCATGATTTTTCTTAAGTAGAAAAGGTTTACCAAATCCAAAATTTCACGTACATACATGAAAGTAAGAAAGGCATAAGTGAGTAAAGTGCCATTATTAACCAAAAGTGTAAGTTACAAGACCTACTTAGTGCTACTTAAAGCCTTGCAACCTTGGGATTGTCCAGACTAATATACCACTTTCTATAAATACAAACATGCATATAAAAGAAATGAAATAGAAAAGGAAGATGCAAATGTTGTTTAATAGATTTGTTTTGTTTATGCAATTTATATTTCTAAGTATAGGTAACCCTTCTTAGATGGTCACATAGGGATGAATAGGATATGAAATTAGGTGTGCATTAGGTTTTTTTTCAAATGAACCATATATCTCACCAAATTCCTATTCAAAATTATACCAACATAGGAGAGAAAGGAAACCTATACTAAGCATACCTTTATAATATTTCACATGCAAGCTTATAATTAAAGTATAAGTAGCATACAAATTTCATATTTTATTTATAAGTTTTGAAAATAATTTGGATTTAGTAGTGATAATAGCCACTCATATTTTATTTTAGCCAACACATGCACATTTAACAAAAAGTAAACAATTTCAGTTTAAAATTTGAAACATGAAATTATGAATGATAAAATCACATGGCATACAACTTAACATGTTGAGGAAAGATTCTAAGTAATTAAAGCATGTAAAAAAACTCACTTCACTTAAATCTAAAGACATTCTTATAGAATAAGAAAATTTAGAATAAATCTAAGTGAATTTCAAAGTGATTTTTGTTTAGTTTAAAGTTTGATTTAATTTTGAAAAGGTGAGATGACTTTACTGTTCCTAACTCATTCCACTTGTGTTTTATATTTTTTTGTTTAGTATTAAATAATTAGATCCATTTTATGCATTGATTAGGTTAAGGTATGAATTAAGTAACTTAATTAGCCATTACCTACACCACCTTAGAAGAATTAACTAAATAATTATGTGCATGTGAGATGACATAAAATCCACAAGGAATTTAAATTTGCAATGCTCTAATAATGAAAAGGCTGCAATTTGGCTCATAATTAAAATTAATAAAATTTAGGGTTAGCAAGTAATTTTAAAACACCATTTCATACTTATGAATTGTGTTTTCATTTTTAATTGAACTTAGGCTATTAAACACTAAGCATCTTCCCAAGGTAGATTAATTAAGTATTAGAACTTTTAGAATTTTAGAAAATTGATTAAGGGATAATTATGAGGAGATTGGAGAGAGTGGGTTTGAAATAACAGGAAATGAAAATTATTCCATAAACCTCCTACTTACTGGATCTGACCTTAATCAACCCTAATCAGAGGGTAAAACCACTGATCATATCTTAATTATACTTAATTATATGAGAAGTGTAATTAAGGAAACCACATGCAATTTCTCTAATCAAGACTTCAATAAATCCAAAGAAAATTAGGGGAGACATAGGTCATCCCCAAAAACTTACCTAAGAAATTTTAGATTAATCAGAGGTCTAATCAAAGAGTAATTAGTAAAATACACTTTATAATAAAACCCAAATTTAGAGAAAATCATAAATTAAAACTCATCAAAATTAATTTGAAAATATTATAGGTTTAATTATCTATCCAAAGGATTTTATTTCAAATTTTTTCTAAATTTTCTATGAAGAGCTTTGCATTTTTGAAGATCCATGGATTAATCAAAAGTTAATTATGCATTTTTAATTAATCCTAACTAATCCCTAGCTCACGGTGCGACATGTGTAGGTGGCGGTCAGTGCACTTTACATGCATCATGTGAGTAACTTAAATGTCACATCCCAAATGGTGTGGTAGCACTTATATTCATTTTGATCAAGATCAGATTAAGGATTCTGAGTTTATAAAGGATAACATTAACTAAATGTAATAATCTCATTCCATCTAAAATGCGGATGATGGTTGAGATGAAAGTTCTTCCTCTTGATCAGGCTTATGATCAGAAGATCCAAGCTTCGATCAGCATTGAATCAAACCAACATTAATCCACAATCTAGAGATAGAGAGCGGCAAATCCAACGGTCAAAATTTGATGAGGTGAAAATTTCTTTCATAAAGCTCCACACCACATTGAGTTTAGTGATCAAAATTCCATACCTCATCGGAGGTGATCCTGCTCGAGATCGATGAGGTAGCTTGTCTCAGTGGAGATGAAGCCACATTGAAATTCTAGGCCTTGGGATTGGTGGCTTGGTCATGGGTGACACCACTTGAAGATCATTATGGCTTTAATCCAATTGCTCCTCTCCTTGCTATGGGAACTCCAATGGAAGCTTGAGTGAGCTCAGATTGTGGTCCTTAGAAGAAGTGTGTAGGATGAATTGGGAGGCAATCATGTAAAGAAGTTGGCAATTCACTCACCTATTTTTTTCACTATTCAAAAGCAAAGCGGGAAGAGCTCTAGGAGGCTTAGGATCAAACCCTAATGGATCCTCTGGCTTCCTATTCTTCAATCGACATTGAGTGTGCGAAAAGAGAAGTGAATTAGGAGGAGTATATCTCCCCCTTGAAGGATCGGATGGTTAGCAATGGTATTGCTATTTTGATCAAATTGATGAGATTAGAAGGCTTATTTGATCTATTTTGAGTGTGCACATGGTCAATTTGATCCAAGGAATGGGTTGCCAACTTCCCATGTTGTGAATTTGAGCTTAAGAGGAGTTTAAAATTTCAATTTTATCTAGGGTTGGGTTTGGTCTAAGGATGAATGGCTGACCCAAACCCATTGGGTTGGGTGCACCACTCATCACTAAGTCCCCTTGAGCTTTTAGGAAAGCCTCAGTGATTGTGAAGAGGGTATGACCAAATTACCCATGGGTTAGGCCAAAATTTGTTTATGGGGTAGGATGGTAATTTTCTATTTTTCACTTTGGACATGTTGGGTATGTGGAGAAACTAGGTTTGGTCATGTTTCATTGGATTTGGAATCCATTTGATGGGGTTTGGATCATGTTGACCCATTTAGTTCAAAATGGGTCAACTTAGGTCAAGTTGACCAATAGGTCAAATTGGGTCAAATCAATAGTTGGGTAAAGTTCATATGACCATTTGAAATGTTTTGTTGGCTTTGGTTTGATTCAATTTGGTATATATTTGGTTTTGGCTCATATGACTTCACTTAGGTCAAATGGGTCAAGTTGACCTATTTGACCCATTTGACCTATTTGAGGTAGGTCAGTAGGTTTAGGTTGGTAGTCATTTGTGGATTGGTATTTTTGTTTCCAATCAGTTTTGGTTAAGTTCAATTTTGGCTCAACATGACCCCTTTAGGTCATGTTGGGTTTAAGGTCAATTGGGCTAGGTTGGGTCTAGTTGCCAATTGAGGCTTTGGTCAAGTTCCATAAGTTATTTGAGATAGGCTTCACCCATTGGTTCCAATCAATTTGGCTTAGATCAAGTTTTGACACATTTTGACCTTTTAGGTCAAAATGGGTCAACTTGGGTCAAGTGGGCCAATTAGGCCAGGTTAGGCTCAAATGTTGGATTGGTCAAGTTCAAACATAGGTCATGAGTAAAGTTAGATCAATGGTTTCAATCAATTTAGCCTATGGTGGAATTTGGTTATGTAAGATTTCATTTTAGGTTAGCTTGACTTGGTCAACCCTTAGGTTTGACTTGGTTTGACCCAATTTAGTTGATTGATCATCCATGATGATTGATGATCATGATGAGAGGGATATGAGTTTGATTCAATCCAATTTCGTTAGGATCAAAAGTTGGCTCATAAGGGTACTTTAGGTCACTTTGGGTCAAGTGAGCCTAAGTGGGTCAAATGGCTTCATCAAAGCTTGATTTGAAGTTGATTGATCTTGTATATGGACTTATGATTGAAATATAAATCCATTTACAAGTGTTTTGAAGTCAAATGATTTAGATCCATTTGAAAATTTCATATTCAAAGGAAGGATACGAAAGGGTCTTGGGTTTGATTTATTAGGTTTTGATTGAATGATTGAAGTTTGGATTTACATATGAGCTCATGATTATAAGATTGATTGAACCATGAGAGAAAATCAAGAGTTTGTCTTGATTTGAAAGTGATTTGACTAAGTTCAAGATTTTGGCTTGAAAGGCTTAGATTTGATTTTGAGTGGATTTGAGTTTGATTTTTATAACTGATTTTGATTGTTTCAATTTATATTTCATTTATATATGTGAATATAAATGATAATATAAATTAATCATGAGAAAATTTCAAGGATTTGAAGTGGTTTAATCATGATTTAGGTTAAATCCATTAAAGGGAATTTAATGGATTTAAGGGAATTTTTAAATTGAAATTTAATTTTTGCATTGGATTTGATTGATTTATATTTATATTTCATTTATATATGAGAATATAAATGAGGATATAAATAAGTTTGAAATCCCATGAATTTGAAATGGTTTGATCATGATTTAGGTTAAATCTATTAAAGGGAATTTAAAGATTTTAAATTTGGAATTTAATTTGTGGGTTTGATTTTGATTTATATTTATATTTCATTTATATATGAGAATATAAAGAATATAAATAAGTTTTGAAAATCCCATGAATTTGAATAGGTTTGATCAAGGTTTAGGATTGATTTTGGCTAAGTCCTTTAATGAAAATTAAAGGGACTTAAGAAAATTTTCATGATTTGATTTGGAGTTTTGAGTTTAGTTTGATTTGAATTTATATTTCATTTATATATGTGAATCTAAATAAGAATATAAATGAATTATGAGAAAATATCAAAGGTTTGAATAGTTTGAATCATGATTTTGGTTAATTCCTTAAGGGAAGGATTTAGGACTTAGGCAAAATTTGGACTTAGGAATTTTTTGATGGATTTTGATCATGGGTTTTCAATCATATAGAGATGATTTTGATTTCAAGGAAATCAAATAGAATTGATATGGGGTTTGACTTGAAGGAATGAAAGTGACGAATGTTTTAAGCTAAGCGTGGGAAATTTTCCTAACACCCCTAAGGCATAACCTATTCTTATGGCTAACTCTTCTAGGTCTTCTAGACTAGGTTGAGTGTCCACCTAATAACTAGATGTATCTTAAGACTAAGGAACTCTTAAAGTCTAAGAGAAGTCTTATGTACAAGAAAGAGGGGTTGAGAGCTCATCCTAAAAATGAGGTCAACAAAGGGGTAGCAGACTTACATCTTCTATAGTAGGGAATAACGGGGTGACTATTGGTAGCACAAATAGAACCCGACTTAGGGGTGACTCTTGAGTGAATGCTCGGGGACTTATATCAACTCAAGTAGTTAAGTGATTCCTATAGGGAGTTTTGTTGACACTGTTCTAAAGATAGGATGCTTGCTTGGGAAAAGGTACCACTAGGGTCCTCCTAATCCATAAGTGAATATATATTTTATTTATATGTTTGTGGACCTTGGTGTGTGGAGGGACACAGGGAGAATATGTCAGCCTTGACCTATCTCATATTTACTAGAGAAAGGGAGAATCTACACATCCACAAGACATATTCTCCAACCATAAGGGTGGCTACTAAGAAAGGGGAACTATCTAATCCGACAATAATTCGGATAATGTCTAAATAGGGTCACAAAGGAGGTGATCCAAATATAGTGCCCATAGTGGAGGTGCTGATAGTATTGAGCCCTAGAAAGAAAGCCTATAGGTGTGCGGTGGCCAACTCAAGGAGAAAGCATAGCGGACTTACATCACCATGAGTGGTGTATCTAAGGTGCGAGAACCAATCCAACCTAGGTGTATCCACAGCATGAGTGGTGTATCCATCAGCATAGTGAGAACCAACCAATCTAAGGTGCTGTTGATGTGCAATGATCAATCTGGAAAGAAAGCATGTAGGCTTACAACTTTCCAAGAAGAATTGATCATCGGGATAGTCTGTCATTGGCAGGACAGATGTTGTCTGACCTAGTGCGACTACTAAGTGGGGAGCCCCGAGGAAGGACTGGACCCAAACTTGAAGCAATCAAGAGGGAAGGAGCTGTTAGGTGACTTATCCTAAACCTCAAATATAGTCTTCCCAGATAGAGGGTAATCCAAGAAGAAAGCATAGCAGGCTCACATCCTTTTAAATAAAGCTAACATGAAGTAGCTTACAGGCCACATAGTAAGGCCTACCAAATTAACAAGGTGCTTTGTCATGTCGGTGGCCAAGTAAGGAAGGAAAATATAGCAGACTCACATCTTCCAAAGCAAGAATACCACTGTGGTGACACACTAGTTGGGTAGCAAGTTAGTCCGACCTAGAGTAGCTATTGAGTGAGTGTCATTGAGGGCGATATCTCAATCCAGAATAGACCGAGATAAAGATATGTGCTTTCTTTATATGTTTGTGTGTAGTTTATGTTTGTGTTATGTCGATGAAGGATAGGATATTGTTCAAGTTCCTTACACCTACCCTAAACACATCATGGTGGATTCGCAAATAAGAATACTTTCAACATGGAAGAGATTAAATTCGAAATGGAATTTTTATTGATGATAATTATTTTTAGAAATAATTTATAATATTTCTTTAAGTAGAGGCCATTGATTGGAAGCATTGGGTGCTCTCTCTTATGATTAATAAACTGATAAGATCCTCCTTGGTAGGCCTTTTCTATGGCAAAAGGGCCTTCCCAAGTGGGTTCAAACTTGCCTCCCATCTTACGATGGGCACAATCGGTCTCCTTTGAACTAAAATAAGCTCTCCTACTCGAAAGCTCTTGGATAGACCAACTTGTTGTTTAGCTTGAATCATTTTAGCTTTGTACAACTCAAGGTTTTGGCATGCACGTAGGAATCTCTCCTCCAAACCTTCTATTCTAACCACAACTTGGCATTCTATTCTGTTGTGATCTTGCTACCCATATCTTTTCTTAGTGGTGGGAGTTTGACTTCTAATGGTAGAACGGCTTTGGACCCATACACTAAGGAAAAATTAGTAGATTGAGTTGGAGTTCTATATGTCATGCGGTAGGCCCACAAGGCTTCAACTAAATGCTCATGCCACTATCTCTTATTGTTGTTGAGTGTCTTCTTCAGTATTTGGATGAGTTTTGTTGAGGGCTTCTGTTAATCCATTTACCCTTGGGTAGTTAATGGTAGAATATCTTTAACATGTTCTGAGATGTGACCTCTCTAAGTGGAATCGCCTTCCCCCATTTGGAAAAGTAGTTAGTAACAGCTAAGATGAATCAATGACCCTCGATCACAATCTTATGGTTTTTGTGCTTGTATAAATAATGTAACCACATATGATAGAAATAGCACTGGTACAAGACACCATCCATGAGGTGTAGGAAAGTACTCTGCTTCATCGATGGGCTTAGGACTTCTCTTAAGGTAGTTTGCCTTTATTTAGGTAACCCATGAATGGTTGTCTCCAATCTAACTCCTCAACCTTTTGGCAATGGCAACCTCCCTTCAAGAGAGTACTTTTGATGATTTCAATATCAATAAAGGTCGAGACTTGTCTATTTTGGACCTTTATTGATATGGACTCATCCTCTGAACATGCCAACTCCTTGGTAAGCTTGGCTAAAGCATATGTTATGATGTTCTCTCCTCGAGGAATCTTATAAATGGTAACCTCTGGGATTTGGGCCAATAACTCCATGGTGTACTTGTGGTAGTCATGGAGCTTGGGCTTTATAACCTTATAGGATGTAATGATTTGGTTGATAACTAGCTGAGAATCCTCGAATATTTGATGTTCTGGATGCTTAGAGTAAGGGCTAACTCTAGGCGGCAATTAGTGCCTCATATTCACTTCATTGTTGGTGCAAGGATTGGACAAATGATATGATAATCTCATCACATCATTGTCGAGTTAAGAGAACTATTCCTACCCCTATTTTTCATGGAATAGTAGATTGTGATTCTACTCCTCTTTGAGAGGAAGCCACACCATCAAAGTAAATCTCCCAGTGATGAATGCTAGTGTCCCCTAAGTTCATGATTTGTTCATCAGGGAGATCATCACTAAGCGAAGAGTCAGCAGGAAGTGGGTGTGCTACTAAAAATGCACTAGCACTTGTCCTTTCATCGCACGGAGGGGTATGAAGGTAATGTCAAACTATGAGAGGATCATGGACCATCGTGCTAACCATTTGGATAGTGTCATCCGTGTCATGAGATACTATAGTGGATTGATTTTAGAGATTAAGTTCACCTTATGAGGAAGCATGTAGTACTATAGCTTTTGGGATGCAAAGATGAAAATTAGGTAATGCTTCTTAATGGATAATTAGCCTCGCAGGATTAGGCGATGATGGTAGTAGAGTGCATTTTCCATCCCTTTTGTCATTGGCTTGGGCCAACAAAGTACCAATGGAGTCATCTAACACAGTGTAAAGTATGAGAGGCTTGCAGGGATAAGGCTAGAAGCGTGTCATCGGGTAATGCTTGATGTCTTTGAAGGCATGCTCACACTTGTCATCCCACTTGAACTTGGCATCCTTTTGACAAGTGTAGAATGGTGACATCTTCGATAGGTTGGATATATAGCATCTTAGATATGCCAACCACCCTTGGAATGATCGAGTTGAGTTAAACTTTTAGGGGTGGCATTTCTAATATCCTTGATCTTCTTTGGATCAATTTGATTCTCTGTGGACAATAAACCAAGGAATTTCCTTGAAGCTACTCAGTGCACGAGGGGTTCATTTTGAGGTTAAATTATCTTAACTGTTTGAAAACTACTCTCAAGTCAAAGAGATGGTCTTCCTTTTCTCTACTTTTGACCATGAGATCATCGACATAGCACTCAACTTGATGATGAATGAGTTCATCGAAGATTTGAGTCATAGCCCACTGGTATGTAACAACGGCATTTCTAAGGCGAAAGGCATGACCTTATAGCAATAGATTTTTGATTGGGGTTCTAAAGTAGTGTTTCTTTCATCTTTAGTAACCATCTTTATTTGGTTATATCTAGATGAGCCATCTATGAAAGAGAAAGGCGCATGAGATGAGGCAATATCCACCATCAGCTTCGGGATTGGTAGTAGAAATTCATCTTTTGGACATGCCTTTTTTAAATCCTTAAAACCAATGCATATGTGAATTTGGCCAATATTTTTCTTAACTAGGATGATCTTGCTAACCGGGTAGGGTATTTTCATCTCGGATGAAGCCAACATCGATCGGTTTCTTGATTTCATAAATGACCTGTGTTCTATGTCTAATCATGAGTCTAGAGCTTGCTTGGCGGGGATTAGCGATGAGGCTAGTTTATGGATCGCTATGTGAGCCAATCCATGCATCTCTTCATAACTCCATGCAAAAATTCAAACTAATAGTCTAACTAAGTCATTTATTTCAATTTCATTCAATAAAGAACTAGTGTATGTCGGGAATGTGGATCTTCTTCAATTCCTAAGTTGATTTCCTGGAGCTCATCGATGGTTGACTTGATCTCTTCTTTGAACTTTGTCGGTGCATCTATGTCTTCAAAATCATCTAAATCATATGAATTTTCTAAGCAGAGCTCCTCATATGAGTTAATGTGATTTTGAAAGAACCTATTAAATTCAAATGATCGGTGATGACTAAGTTGTAATCATCATCATCGATTGGACCCACTATACCAAATCCTAGTCTCGATCTTGATTGAGAGCTTTTGCATTGTTCTTACATATGCTTTCGAAGTAGTCTGACTTGTGCTTTGACCAAGTATGTGGGATTAACCCTTTCTTTGCTAAATTATGAACACAAGTACCAATCAAAAGGTAATTCTATTAAATCTTATATGAATCATCCTCAAGTTTTATATCAACTTCTTGACTTGAGGATGATGCTTCCAAAAGAACCTCGAAGTCTTCACATGTGTGGATGACATAGGAGCTTCCTTAAATACCAAACCCTCAGCTTTTTGAGAGGTATATGGGGTTAGAGCTAAGGTTCCCAAATGATGCCTAACTATTTCACATATAGACTTGAATACAGTTATGCTTTGTTTTTGAGCTTGGTCTTCATTGCTATCTAGCTCATGTGTCACCTCCAAGGGAATCTACTACTAAGAAGAGTTGGCTAGTGTGCTAACCATATAAGAGTCATCCTATGAACTAGATTTTATGTCTATATGGATAGCAAGTGTACTCTTGGAAGCCGGGACATATCTTCTATTGGATGGCCAATAATGTGGTTTTCCCCACTACCTCCCAAACTCCTCTTCCTCCTGGTGGAGGTCAGTCATCCTACCCATATATTCAATGGAGTAATGAACTATGGGTGGAATCTAATGTCGCACCACTTCCTCCTCCAAGTCTATTTTCACTCCATTTTATTTTCTTTTCATTTTCCCTTTTCTTTTCTTTTTTTCTTTTCTCTTTTTCTTTTTTCTTTTCTTTTCTTTTATTTTAAACTTTGGCCAAGTTCATGAGAATAGACTTGTTGATTTTGAGGGAGTTAGTGTCGCATCCTCATATATGCCGACCTCGTGAACTATAAATGGCTTCAGATCTCCTTTGACATGGTAGACTATCCCACCTCTCACAAACTTCATACACTGATGTAGAGTGGATGGAACTAAGTTGTTCTCATTCATCCATATTCTCCCAAGAAAAGAGTTAAAAGATGTATCCGAGTCTATAATATGAAACTTGGCTTCGGTCTTCCAATCATCTACCTCCAAGGGAAACACTATGGAGCCCAAGGCTGTTGACCTCACTTTGGAGTGCATTCAATCTTCCCATCTTGGACTTAAGAGACTTCTAGACACTAAGAGTTCCCTAGTCATAAGACACTTCTAACAATTAGGTGAACACTTAACCTAAGCTAAAGACTTAGAAGGTTTAACCATATTAAGTTATGCCTTAAGGATTAGGATAATCCACTTACCCTACAACCCAAATCCAATCCAAGTTCACCTTCTCAAACCAAATCTCAAGTTCAATTCAAACATCAAATTCAAATTCAAATCCAAACCCAAATTCCAAAATCAAATGATTGAAGCCCATGATCAAATCCAAACTTGAAACCCTTCCTAAGCCATATGACCTATCCTATGGACTTAGCCAAATCATAATCCAAATCAATCCAAAATAAATTGATTTTCTCATAATAAATTTATATCTTCAATCATCTTACTAAATATAAATCAAATCTACATTCAAATGAACAAAACTAAATCAAACTAAATCAAATTAAATCAAAACCCTTCCTAAGACATATGACCTATCCCATGGACTTAGCCAAATCTTAATCCAAATCAAGTTAAACTCAATGATTTTTTCACAAACCAATCATATTTTCAATCATTTTCATAAATTTAAATGAAATATACATTTAAATCATCAAAACTAAATCAAACCAAATCAAAATCCAAACCTAAGCCACATGACACAACTCGATGGACTTAGCCAAATTCCTTCATTCCAAAACCAAATTCAATTGATTTTCTCATGAATCAATCATACCTTTGATCATATTCACAAATATAAATGAATTCTACAATCATCAAGCAAAACCAAAATCAACCCAAGTCAAACCCAACTTAACCTTTTGACTTGAACTATACAAATGAACCAAAACCCATTTGAACTCCAATTGCAATTGAATTCATATATCAATCCCAAATCCATATATAAACTCAACTAAATCAAACTCAACCCAAATTCAAGCCAACTAAACCTGATTGGTTCACTTGACCCAAAGTGGCAAATTTGACCTATTTTAGCCAAGTTCTAATCCTACCCAAATTGGATTAAACCAAGCCTATCAAAACTTCCCATCATGATTGTTGATCACCCTAGGTTGATCAATTGTCACAATTGGGTTAAACCAAGTCAAATTCATCATTTGACCAAGTCAACCTTTTAACCCATATGAACCCAAACTAGCCAAATTGTAACCTAAGCCAAATCCCTTGAAACCAATGATTCATACCAAATCAAAATGAATATTTGAATATGACTTCACCTTCAATTGAGTCAAACCAAAACCAATTGGCCCTCTTGACCCAAGTTAACCCAAATTGACATAAAAGACCAAATTGGGTCAAATCAAAATATAAATCAAATTGATTGCAATCAATGGCTCAAGTTCATTCCAAATTGATTGTTGAACTTGACCAAGGCCATGATTGGACCCAATTGAACCCAATTGACCTACTTATCCCTTTAACCTAAAGGTTCAAGTTGGCCTAAATCAAAACCAAATCCAAATTAATTGAAACCAAAGGCTAAAATCATCTATAATTGGTCAACTAAACCCAAACCAACACCCAACCAATAATTTGGTCAATAAATTGGTCAACTTAATCCATTTGACCCAAATGAATTCAAATGAGCCAAAATCAAATCTAAGCCAAACTAAACCAAACCAATTGAACCAAAACATCTCAAATGATCATATGAACTTGACCTAACCCTTGGTTTGACCCAATTTGACTAATTGGTCAACTTGACCAACCTAACCCAATTTGACCTAAATGAGTCAAATTGAGCCAAACCAAACCAAATCAACTCCAATTGACTTGAAATTTGGGCTAACCCACTTTTGGATCATTTCAAATCGCCAAATCAAATCCAATGCTAAATGATCATTCTACCTTGGGTCAAGGAATCACATGGGACAAATCTCCCATTCCTTGCCACTTGGTAATCTCCAAATGGTCCACCTAAGCACTTAGGACACTACCCAACCTTAACCAAGGGGTGGTTGGGTCAGCCATGACCCGGGGGAGGTAAAATCACCACACCCTCTCCATTATAGCATTTAAAACCCATAGGACACCCATGATTCCTTCTTGGAAGCCACCTCCACACCTTCAACCAACCAAGCCGAGCCAACTCACTTCCTCCCTTCCACCCATGACTCCCTGAGATGGTCGGATGGCCACTAGAAGCCAAACCCGATCCCACTGTCCAATCAATATGAAGGGGGTTATACACCCCCTCGTTTCCACTCAAACACATGCAAAAAAAATCATTCCTCAGAGCCCTGGCTACCCAAGATGATCCATTAAATCCAATCCTTAAGCTCCCAAGCTCATTCCTCGATCAAAAAATGCCATTCCCTCCCGAAACATGACACTCCCATTTCTGACCTAACTTCCTCATTTCTCCATCAAACTCAAATTAACTTTGCTCGCACCTTCTAGGCCTCTAGAAGAATCATCTCCCAAGCTTCGAGCATTGAGGTGGGACTTGATCAAAGCTGAGCTCCAAATCGTTAGTTCATGATCTTCTAAGGGAACATCGAGGAATTGATCCAATTATTGCTCAGTAGAGCTTCATCTTTACTATATGAAGCTACTTTAATTGTTCGAGGCACTAATCTTGAGCTTCAGTGAGGTTGGCTTCCAAACCGATCCTTAGCTAAAATTGGAGATTTTGAAGAAAACTTGCATCTCGTGATCTTGACTATTGGATCCCTCCGATCGATGCTAAGAAGGTGTGAGATTTGGGAGTTGATGCTCAAGCTCGGATCAAGTGAGCAATGGTGGATGGACTCCATTCTCCTCACTCATGAGATCGAACACCATCCATTCGCATGATCAATGACTTGTGATTAAATCCACTAGATCGATTTGATTTAATCCTATTAAGCTGTGGGATTAATCGTAGCCATCCAATCTTAGATCGGATGATGGACAAAAAATGTTCCGCCGCCACAGACCGAAGGGATAAGTTTTAAGTATCCAATCCCATGACACCATGCGAAAGCACCGCGTCACGTACACATGGGTAATAGGATTATTTAATTAGGCTTAATTAATCAATTTTAATGGCTAAAACTTCTAAAAATCATAAAAATTCATAGAGAAATAAAAAATGCAAATAAATTCACATTTTAAAGGTATTTCAGAAGAGAAATAATTAAAAATGATCTTAACTTATTTTGAATAGTAATTAAGGTTTAATTATTAAATTAATTAGCTTAATTACTTGAGCAATTAATCCCAAATTTTGTGGGTTAATTTAATGGGATGACCTCTGCCTCCCATGATTTTTTTGGGATTTATTGCTCACTTAATTAAGAAAATTAACTAATTAAACCTTAACTACAATTTTAAGTTAATTAATGATTTATTAATCCATGAATAAATAAATCAGTTAATTAAATTTATTAATCAATGTTTAATAGTAAGTGAACTAAGGAATAGGGTTGGGACCCCTTTCCCTAAGTTCATTTAACCCTTTTAAATGAAATTATTAAGATTTAACTAATTAATTAAATCACTTAATCAAATTGAAATTATAATCACATCATACCTTAATTATTTAAATCATGGGGTAGATCTTTAGTGTTTAATAACCTAAAAGAGTTTAATGAAATTATGGTTAGTCCACATGTGTGGAAAACCATAAGAGTAATTAATTAAGTCCCTTAATCTAATTAACTATTAATCATGAGCCAAGCATTACCCCTTTATATCCTAGATCATTGCAAGTTTATTTTCCATGCATATCATGTTGGCTCATAATTATTTAGTTAATTACTTTAAGGTGACATAGGTAAGGATAGCTAATTCATCTAATTAAGGGTTCAACTTAATTAACACATAAACTCAACTTAATTACATTTCCTTAAATTAGATCAACACTAATGTGGGAAAGGGTTTAAAATAAGAAGTGGTCTCTTTTCCTCTTTAAATCAAATTAAATCAAAAACTTAATTAGAAAAAATGCTTTGGTTTGCTTTAAATAATTTTATTTGATTTAATTATCCTTAAGAACTAGTTTGGTTGAATGAATCACATGCTTATATTTGATTGTCCTCTTCCAATCATGTTAAATTTGGTATGTCATTTGAATTGCATCCATCTTTTCAAAATCATGTAAAATAAAATTGATTTCCTTTATGTAAGCTTGCATGTGTTGATTTAATTTAATATATGTGTATTATTATCACTATTAAATCCAAATGTATTTTTCAAAAGCTTATAAATGAATAATATGTGTTATGATGCTAGTTATAAATAAATAAGAAATGCATGTGCTTATAGCTTAAGTGTATGAATGTTGAGTTCTCTTTCCTCTATTCATGTGTTGATTTATATAAGATTGAATGGTAATGGGTATATACCGACATCCCAAAACACAAGGCTTTTAGCTAGCCCCAAGGAGGTCATTGGATTACCTCACTTCCCTCATTTGTTACTTGGTTGATGAAATCAAAAAGAAGAAATGCTCAATGTAAATTTGTTCATTGTTAAAAAAAAACCTTAAACATAAATAAAAAAAATTAAATAAAAACCTAATCCTAAACCTCAAAATAAAAAAATAAAACCTAAACCTAAAAAATAAAATAAAAATAAAACTAAACTAAAAAATAAACATAAACCTAAACCTAAAAAAAAATAAACTAAAATAAAAACCTAAACTAAAGTAAATAAACCTAAAATAAATAAACTAAACTAAATAAAATAAAGAATAAACCTAAATGAAAATAAAAAATAAAATAAACTAAAATAAATAAAAATAAACTAAATAACCTACCATTTTAATTTTTTTTTAAAAAACCCTAAACCCTAAATCCTAAAACTTAAACCCTAAATCCTAAACCCCAAACCCTAAACCTTAAACCCTAAAACTAACCTAAACCCTAAACCCTAAACCTACAACCTTAAACCCTAAACCATAAACCCTAAACTAACCCTAAACCCTAAACCCTAAACCCTAAACCCTAAACCCCAAACCCTAAACTCTAAAAACCCTTAACCCTAAAGGTTAAACACTAAACCCTAAACCCTAAACCTTAAACCGTAAACTCTAAACCTAAACCTTAAATGTTAAAACCCTAAACCCTAAAACCGTAAACCTTAAACCCTGAGCCTTAAATCCTAAACCCTAAAAATTGAAAACCTAAACCTAAACTAAATAAAACCTAAAAGTAAAATAAATAAATAAACTTGAACCCAAATAAAATAAAAAATAAAATAAAATAAAAACCTAAACAAAAATCTAAACCTAAACTTAAAAAGAAAATAAAATAAACTAAAATAAAATAATTAAAAACCTAAACTAAGCTAAAAAATAAAATAAACCTAAGAATAAAATACCTAAATAAAATAAATACTAAATGTAAAATAAAAAAAATAAAATAAAAATGAAATAAAAACCTAAACCTAAAAAATAAACCTTAAAATAAAACCTAAACCCTAAAATAAAAAAACCTAAACCTAAAATAAAAATAAAATAAACAAAATTAAAAAAAACTAAACCTAAACATAAAAAAAACTAAACTAAAATAAGTAATTCCTAAACCGAAACTTATATCTAAATCTAAACTAAATAAAATAAAATAAACTAAAAATAAACCTAAACTAAAAAATAAAACTTAAAAAATAAACCCAAAAAGCTTAAAGAAGATAAAATAAATAAAATAAAATAAAATCTAACTAAAACTAAAACATAACAACTTTAACCTAAACCTAAAATAAAGTAAAATAAAAACTAAATGTAATAAATCAAAGCCTAAACTAAACTAAAAAATAAAATAAACCTAAAATAAGAAACATAAATATAAACAAACCCAAATGTAAAATAAAAATAAAATAAAAAACTAAATGTAAATTAAAAAAATAAATAAAAATAAAATAAATAAATAAATAAAACCTAAACCTAAAAGACAAACTTAAAAATAAAACAAAATAAATAAAAATAAAACATAAACACTAAACTTAAAAAAATTAAACATAAAAGATAAGATAAAATAAACTAAACCTAAAACCTAAACTAAAATAAAATCAAAACCTAAACTAAACTAAAAATAAAATTAACCTAAAATAAAAAAACATAAATACAATAAAACCCAAATGTAAAATAAAAATAAAATAAAATAAAAACTAAATAAAAACCTAAACCTAAAAGATAAACCTAAAAATAAAACCTAAAAAAATAAATTAAATAAAATTTAAACCTTAAACTAAAAAAAAACCAAATCATAAAATAAAAAAAATTAAATAAACCAAAACCTAAAGTAAAATAAACTAAACTAAAACAAATAAAACCTAATCCTAAACCTAAAATAAACTAAACCTAAACCCTAAACTATATAAAAGAAAATAAATTAAAATAATCATAACTAAAAAATAAAACATAAAATAAACCTAAAGAAAACCTAAACCAAACCAAATATAAAATAAAACTTACTCTTAAACCTAAAATTAAAAAATAAAACCTAAACCTAAAAAATTAAACTAAAATTAAAAAACTAAACTGAAATAAATAATCCTAAATAAATAAATTAAACTAAAGAAAAATAAAAAATAAACCCACATAAAAATAAAAAATAAAATAAAATAAAATAAACTAATTAAAAATGTAACTAAATAAACCTAAACCTATCAGTTTACTTAATTTAAATAAACCCTAAACCATAAACCCTAAACCCTAAATCCTAACCCTAAACCCTGGCTATGGACCCACCTTAAACCTGTCCTCCATAATCATCCTAAAATCACAATCCAAAAACTAAAACTTAAACCCAAACCCTAACCAACTGACCTAAATCCTAAACTATTATACCAAACTAACCTAGGCCAAACCCTCTATAACTAGGCCCTACTAACCTCTATAAAACCCTCCAAACCCTAAACTCCACTAAACCTCCCTCCTGCCTAACTCCTCTACTAAACTCTATAAAACCTCTAAACTCTCTAAACCTAAAATAAAAATAATAAATAAAATAAATCTAAACTAAACCTCAACCTAAACCTAAAATAAATTAAATAAAAAGTAAACTAAAATAAAATAAAATAAAATAAAATAAAACCTAATGAAATAAAACCTAAATCTATAATAAAAATAAAATAAAAAATAAAGAAATAAAATAAAACTAAATAAAACCTAAACCTAAAAAATAAACCTAAAATAAAACTAAAAAAAATAAAAATAAAAAAAAACTAAATAAAATAATAAACCTAAAATAAATAAAATAAAATAAACCTAAAACCAAACTATAATAAACTAAACTAAAATAATTAAAACTTAAACCTAAATCTAAAATAAACTAAACATAAACCTTAAACTAAATAAAATAAAATAAACTAGAAATAAACCTAAACCAAAATAACAAAATAAAACCTAAAAATAAACCTAAAATTAAAACCTAAAACCAAACCAAAATAATAAATAAAAATAAAATAAAACCTAAAATAAAAAAATAAAACATAAAAAACTAAAACCTAAATAATAAAATAAAAATAAACATAAACTTAAACGTAAATACATAAACTAAAATAAAGAACTTTATACTAAAAAAATAAAAAAAAAATAAAATAATAAATAAAATATTATGATTATAAAATAAAACTAAATAAACCTAAACTTGTCTTTATTTATAAAAAAACCTAAACTTTAAACCCACTTACCAAATCAACCCTAAACCATATACCTGGACCACAAACCTACCCTAAACCTAAACCTACTAAACCTGACCCTACCCTAAAATACAAACCATGAGCTTTAAATTAACCATGACCCTAAACCCCCAAACCCTAAAGGCAAAGACTAAAGCCTAAACTAATCCTAATTAACCCTAAACCTAAACCCTAACCTACCCTAGCCATAAAACGGACCCAAACCATGACCCTAAACCATAAACTCTAAACCCAAAACCCTAAAACCTAAAATAAAACTAATAACATAATAAAGTAAATATAAACTTAAACCTAGATAAAATAAAAAAATGAAATATCATAAAAACCTAAACTAAAACCTAAACCTAAAAAATAAAAAAAAAATAAACTAAACCAAAATTAATAAAAACTTAAACTAAACTCAAAAATAAAATAAATGATAGAATAAAAAACCTAAATAAAATAAAAACCAAACATAAAATAAAAATAAAATAAACCTAAAATAAAATAAAACAAAAACTAAATAAATTCCTAAACCAAAAAAATAAACCTAAAATAGTACCTAAAAATAAATAAAAAATAAAACCAGAATCTAAAAGAAAAATAAAACTAAACCTAAACCTAAGAAACACCTAAACCAATAAATAAAACTCAACTAATAAATAAACCTTTACCTAAACCTAAACCTAAAAAATAAACTAAAATAAAAAACTTAAACAAAATTAAATAAACTCAAAATTAATAAACTAAACTAAATGAAATTAAAAAATAAACCTAAATAAAAAAAATAAAGTAAACTAAAATAAATAAACTATAAACTAAATATGCTAAATAAACTTAAACCAACCTGTTTACTTAATTAAAAGGAAAAACATTAAACTTTAAAACCTAAAACCTAAAAAACCCTAAACCCTAAACCCTAAAACCAAAAAACCCTAAACTCTAAACCCTAAACTTTAAAAGATTAACCCCTAAAACCCTAAACTCTAAAGCCTAAACCCTAAACCCCAACGCTAAACCCTAAACCTTAAACCCCAAACCCTAAACATAAACCTAAAGTGGCTAAATAAATTAAAAAATAAACCTAAACCCTAAAATAATCTAGACCTAAACCTAAACCTAAACCCTAAAAATGGGCAGAACCTTGATGGCAGGAACATCATCATCAATAAGGCTCAGTCTAGATCTGGCGGTGGAGGTGAAGGCAAAGGCGGTGGTTTTCGCAGTGCTGGTGGGGGATCTGAAGGTGCTAGTGAATATGGAGGTGGTGGTCAGAGTTGAGGTGGTTATGGTGGCGGGAGGAGTGATGGAGGATACAACCGTGGTGGTGGCGGAGGGAAAGATCGGGGATATGATGGTAGATCTAACTCGAGTGGGGTATCGATGGGAAATAGAGAAACTAAAAAGAACCGATCCGATCTGGCTTATGGCTGTGTCTTCTGATAGAGATGATTCTACTTATCTAAGGTTTTGATTTTCTTTATGCATGCTCATTTTAAAATATGTCATCACTTGTAAAACTTCGTGTTACTTGGTTGATGAAATAAAAAGAAGAAATGTTGAATCACGAATTTGTTCTCTATTAGAAAAAACCAAAATCCTAAACCTAAACTAAAACCAAAACCCTATACTAAAAAAACCCTAAACCTAAAATAAAAATAAAATAAAACTAAACTCACTAAAGAAATTAAACTAAAATAAATAAAACCTAAACCTCAACCTAAAATAAACTAAACCTAAACCTAAACTAAACTAAATAAAGTTAAATAAACTAAAACTAAACTAAATGAAAACTAAAAATAAAACCTAAAAATAAACTAAAATAAAACCTAAAACCTAAACCCATAAATATAAAATAAAACCTAAACCTAAACCTAAAATAAAAAATAAATAAAACTAAATAATAAATTAAAATAAAACAAAACTAAAAAAAACATAAACCTAAACCTAAACAAAAAAAAAACAAAATTAATAAACATAAAAGAAAATAAACTAAAATTAATCCTAAACCTAAAAACTAAAAATAAAACATAAAAACCTAAAATAAGAACTAAAACCTAAACCCAAAAATAAAATAAAAACTTACTCTTAAACCTAAAACAAAAAATAAAACCAAAAAGATAATAAAATAAAATAAAAACTAAAAAATAAACCTAAACCTAAACCTAAACCTACAAAATAAACTAAAATAAAAACCTAAAATAAAATAAACTAGGTTAAACAAAAATTAAAAAAAAGACCTAAATAATATTAAAAAATAAAATAAACTAAAATAATTAAAAAATAAACTAAGTAAACCTAAACCTGTCAGTTTACTTAATTTATAAAATAACCCTAAGTCCTAAACGCTAAATCCTAGTCCCCAAACTCTAAACCTTAGACCATAAAGCCAACCTTAAACCTTAAACCCTAGGCTGACACTAAACCTATCTCTAAATCTTAAACTCCCAGGAAACCCCACAACCACTGGCCTGAGCCCTACAAACCCTAAACCCTAAACCACAAACCCACAAACTCTAAACTAGCTGGCCACCTACAGGCCCTGAGCCCTGAGGCTGAGGCTAGATCCTAAGCTGACCTGAGCCACAGGCCCAGGCCACTGAGTTCACCTTTGGGCCCTAGGCCTGGGCTAAACCATAACATACCACTGAGCCCCCACCAAACCAACAGGCCACTGGGCCACTCCAGCCTAAAACCTGACTCAACTAAATAAACCTAAAAATAAATAAATAAATAAATCTGCAGTAAATAAGATAATAATAAAATAAAACCTAAACTAAACTGAGCCTAAACCTAAAATGAAAGATAAAAATAAACTAAAATTAAATTAATAAAACTTAAACTAAACTAAAAGGAAATAAACCTGGAATAAAATCTAAATAAGATAAAAGTAAACATAAAATAAAATAAAATAAACTTAAAATAAAACAAAACTAAATAAAATCCTAAACTTAAAAATAAACCTAAAAATAAAACTAAAAATATAAAAAAAGAAAACCTAAACCTAAAAGAAAAATAAAACCTAAACCTAAACCTATAAATAAAACTCAACTAATAAATAAACCTAAACCTAAACCTAGACTTAAAAAGTAAACTAAAATAAAAAACCTAAACTAAATTAAATAAACCTAAAATTAATAAACTGAACTAAATTAAATTAAAAATAAACCTAAATAAAATTAAAAATAAAGTAAACTAAAATAAATAAAACATAAACTAAATATCTAAATAAACCTTAACCAACCTATTTGATTAAAAAAAAACCTTAAACCTTAAACCACACACAAATAAACCCTAAACCACAAACAAACCACAAGCCACATTCTACTAAATCCACAAACCCTAAACCCTAAATCTAAACCATAAAACCTAAAAGACTTAAACCAAAACCTAAACCCTAAGAATGGGAAGAACCTTGACGATAAGAACATCACCATCAACAAGGCTTAGTCTAGATCTGGCGGTAGAGGCGAAGGCAGAGGCAGTGGTTATTACAGTGGTGGTTGGGGATTTGAAGGTGCTAGTGGATATGGAGGTGGTGGTCAGAGCAGAGGTGATTATGGTGGCGGAAGGTGCGATGGAGGATACAACCATGGTGGTGGCAGGGAGAGAGAGATCAAGGATATGATGGTGGATCCCGCTACTCAAGAGGTCGGGGTGGTCTTGATGGGAAATGGAGAAACTGAAGAATGACGGATCCAATCTACTGCTTATGGAATTGTCTTTATAGTAGAAACGGTTCTAGTTATCTAGGGTTTTTGATTTGCTCTATGCATGCTCATTTTTTATCTATCTCGTCACATATGTCTTATAAAACTTGGTGTGTTACTTTGTTAATGAAATATAAAAGAAGAAATATCGAATCTGAATTTATTCTTTGTTAGAAAAAAAAAACCAAACCCTAATCCCTAAACTAAAACCTAAACCCTAAACTATAAAATAATAACCTAAAATAAATAACCCTACACTAAAATAAACTAAACTAAAATAAATATTACCTTAACCTAAAATAAACTAAATCTAAACCTAAACCTAAACTAAATAAAATTAAATAAACTAAAACTAAACCTAAATGTAAACTAAAATATAAAACCTAACAATAAACCTAACATAAAAACCTAAAACCTAAACCTAAAAAAATAAAATAAAAACCTAAACTTAATGCTAAAAAAAAACTAAAATTTAATAAATAAAGTAAAAATAAAACAAAACTAAAAAAATAAATATAATCCTAAACCTAAACAAAGAAAAACTAAAAAAAACTTAAACTAAAATAAAAAAACTATAAATAAATAAAATAAAATAAAGATAAAATAAAGATAAACTATATAAACTAGACTGTGGGTTTGGTTATTTTTTTTAAAACCCTAAACCAAACTAAATCTTAGGCCCTAAACTAAATCCTGAGCCCTCCCTGGGCCACTGACCCTGTCATTAACCTGAGCCATAGGCCCTAGGCCCTAATCGTTACTGACCTGGGCCCTGAAGAAAACATAAACCGCCCTAAACTGACTTTATGAACCCAGGCCAAAGCTGGGCTTTAACTCCTGGGCCACTAAACCCTAATAAAACTCCACTGGCTGATTTGAAACACAGGCCCTAAACCAAAACACAAACCCTAAACCCTAAACCCTCACCCTCCCTCCCTAAACCCTACCACTCCAAACCCTAGCCACCCTTAAACCCAAACCCTAAACCTCCATCCAGCACCCTAAACCTCCCACATCCACTCACATAATCAATTGACATAAATCTAATGTAACTAAATAAATTAAAAATAAACCTAAACCCTAAGATTTGGTAGAACCTTCGTGCCAGAAATAATCTAGATATGGCGGTGGAGGTAAAGGCAGAGGTGGTAGTTATCATAATAGTTGTGGGGGATTTGAGGTGTTGGTGGATATGGAGGTAGTGTTTAGAGTAGTGGTGGTCATGGAAGCGGGAGGAGCGACGGAGGATACAGTCATTGTGGTGGCGAAGGGAGAGATCGGGGATATGATGGTGGATCCCGCTACTCGAGAGGCTGAGGTGATCTTGATGGGAACTAGAGAAACAGAAGAATGGTCAATCTGATCTGATGCTTATGAAGCTATGTCTTTACAGTAGAAACTATTCTAGCTATCTAAGGTTTTTGATTTGCTTTATGTGCTCATTTTTTTCTATGTCATCATACGTCTTAAAAAACTTGGTGTGTTACTTGGTTGATGAAATTGAAAGAAGAAATGTTGAATCTAAATTTGTTCTCTATTTGAAAAAATGAAAACCAAAATCCCAAAACTCTAAACAAAACACAGACCCCAAACTAAAATAAAATCCTAAACTAAAATAAAAATATAATAAACTTATACCTACATTAAAATAAACTAAACTAAAATAAATAAAACCTAAACTTAAACCTTAAATAAACTAAACCTAAACCTAAGACTAAACTAAATAAAATAAAATAAACTATAAATAAACCTAAGCCTAAATTTAAAAAATAAAACGTAAAAATAAACATAAAATAAAAACTTAAAACCTAAACCTAAAAAATAAAATGAAAACCAAAATCTAAACCTAAAAATAAAAATAAAAAATAAAACCTAAACCTAAAAAATAAAAAATAAATAAAACTAAACTAAAAGATAAACATAAACCTAAACTTAAAAAAAAATTAAAATTAAAAACAAACCTAAAATAAAAAAACTAAAATAAGTAAAAAATAAAATAAAACTAAATAAAATGAAAATAAAATTAAAGATAAAGAAAAATAAAATAAATAAACTTAAACCTATGGGTTTGTATTTTAAAAAAAATCCTAAACACAACCCTAACACTAAACCCTGAGCCTTAAATCTCTAAACTTGCCTGGGCCCCAGCCCTTACATCACCTAAAACTTATCCTCTGAGCCCTACACAAAAATTAAATAAGATTAAAAGGCCAGGCCACTAACTGACCATACTATAAACTAGGCCCTAGATCAGACCTGATAGCCCAGACCACTGAGCCCTAAAACAGGCCTGACTGGGACCCCCACTAGGCCATAAAGATAAAATAAAGATGGGAAAGGCCAGCCACTGGGCCCTAAGACACCCTGGGCTTAAACCTGGGCCTGTGGCTCAGGCTGGGCCAGGCCACTGGGACCCTGGTGGTGAGCCTGAGCCTAGGCCACAGAGCCCAAACCCTGAGCAACCTTGGCCTGGGCCCCAGGCCCCAGGACCACAGACCTGGGCCCTAAACCTGACCCTGGGCTCTACCCCAACCATGGACCCTAATCATGGATACACCAAACCTAAACCCTGGGTACAACTAGATAAATAAATAAACCTAAATAAAATAATAGATTTTAAATAAAACCTAAAGATAAACTTACCTATACCTAAACCTAATATAAGAATAAAATAAAAATAAAACTAAACTAAATAAAAAACCTAAAATAAAATAAAACCTACATAATAAAATAAAGTGGGCTTAAAATAAATAAAATAAAACTAAATAAAACCTAAAAATAAATAAAATAAACTAAACCCCAAACTAGAAACCTAAACTAAACAATAATAAACTAAAATAAATAAAATAATAAAACCTAATAAACTAAACTAAATCGAGCTAAACTAAATAAAATAAATTAAACTAGAAATAAAGCTAAAAAAAGAAATTAAAACCTAAAAATAAACTAAAATAAATAAAACACGGACCTAAGAAATAAACATAAAAACCTAAACTAAACCTAAAATAAAAAAATAAAACCTAAACTGAAAATAAAATAAAATAAAACTCAACTAAAATAAAACTTAAATCTAAAACAAAAACTAAACTAAAAAATAACAAATCTTGGATTAAAAAATAAACCTAAACTAAATAAACTAAACTAAATAAATATAAAAAAATAAACCTAAAAAAAGTAACAAATAAAATAAATTAATAAATAAAAAAATAACTAAATAAAACTAAACCTCTTGGGTTGATCTAAAAAGCCATAAACCCTAAATCCTGACCCACAAACCCACAAATCTGAACCCTAAACCCTAAACCCTAAACCCTAAAGCATAAACCCACAGCCTAATCACAAACCCTGAGCAGCCTGAGCATCCTGACCCCAGATCAGGTCACCCCAGGCCTTAAACCTAAAGCTGGTGATTAAATTAAGAATGGGCATAATCCACCCAGGCCACTGACCCACTAAAAATTCAACTACTGAGCCCCAAACCCTGGGCCCAACCCAAGGCCCAAGGTGTGGACCACTAGGCCCTCTGGGCCTCACTGACCCTGGAGCCACGGACAGCCCCCGGGACCCTGGGCCACAGGCCAACCATGCCTGACCTGAGTTCTGAGGCAGGCTCTGGGCCCTGGAGTCTGAGCCAAAGGCCCTGGATGGACTGGACTAGCAACCTGGGCCAGGCTGGCTAGGCTGAGCCAGGTTGAGCAGGCCCGAGCCTAGGCCATGAGGCCATGATTCTGAGGCATGAGGACTAGGCCCTAGGCTCTGACCTGAGGCAGTGGGCCCTGGGCCTAAACAGACTGACACTGACTGGGCCCTGGGCCCTAGGCCACAAGACTAAGCCAGGGCCTTGATCCTGGGCGTGGGCCTGCCCTGATCCTGGGCTCAGGCTCTGAGGCTGGGCCCTGGCCCAGAGGCCTAACCTGAGTCTGATCTAGATGAGACATGTAATAAGAGATGGATAAATAAACTGGGCTAAATAATAAAATTAACCTGACATGCCAAGGCCTAAACTAAAAGGCCTAAGCTTAGGCTAGGTAAATATAATACTCAGAATAAACCTGCACCAAAACTAAATAATAGCTTAAATGCACTAGATAAAACTTAAAATAATAATAAGATATAAATAAGATAAAATAAAATAAAATAAACTAGGCACAAAAGATAAACTAAGATGAAGCAAACTATATATGAGCTAAGATAATTAAATAAACTAGATAAAGATAAAGAAGATAAATAAAATAAATGACTTAAATAAATAAACCTAAACTGACATTTTTAGTTTATAAAGGCCTCGACCTAGCCATGACCCAGGCCCCAGAGACCCTGACCCTAGGCCCTCAACACTGACCTAGATCCTTCTGAGTAGCAGATAAGTGATAGAATGACAGCCAGGCCACTGAGCCCTGAGCCTGGACCACAAGATCCCCAGTCCTGGGCCCAAGGCCAGATGGAGGCCACTGGGCCACTGCTGACCTGGCAAGCCCTAGGCGCTGTGACATGGGCTTAAATACCACACTGATCTGAAACAGGCCCAGGCCCTGGAATACAGGCTGCCACTGACCTGAAACACAAGACCCAAAAAGAGACCACCAGCTGATAGGCCCTAATTGAGCTAAAACTGAGTACAGGCACTAGAGCCTAAAGCCAGAGCCCCAGGCCACTGACCACTGAGCCTGGTGACCTGAGCCACTGGCAGGTGGGCCTTGGGCCACTGAGCTCTCAAGATGGGTGGGCCACAGGCCCTGAGGCTGAGCCAAAGACCATGGGCTCTGGCGCCATGGATCACAGGAGCCCTAAAGACCTTGGAGCTGGGCTTTAAGCACCCAAAGCTGAGCTGATTAAATAAGACCTAATTAAGATAAATAAAAGGCCACTGAGCTGAGGGATAAATAAGATAAATAAAAGGCTGAGCTGACTAAAGATAAAATAAAAATAAATTAAATTAAAATAAGATAAACTGGTAACAATTATAAATAAAAGATCTAATTGTAAAATAAGATTAAATTAATTCAAACAATAAAATAAAATAAAACTAAATGAAAATCTAAACCTAAAATAAAACCTAAAAATAAATAAAAACCCTAAACCCTAAACTAAAGAGAAACTGACATAAAATAAATATAAAATAAAAAAACTAATAAACTAACAACTAAGATATAAATGCTGCATAAACCTAACCTAAAATAAACTAAACATATCCCAAAGCTAAACTAAATAAAATATAATAAACTAAAATAAACCTAAACCTAATAAAAATAAACATAAAGCTAAAAATAAAATAAACACTAAATATAAAATAAAACCTAAACCTAAAGCAAAATAAAAATAAAACTCAAATAAAATATAAACTTAAAGGCCTAAAAATGGCCTGATATAAAAACCTAAACTAAAATAAGTAAACCTAAAATAAATAAACTCAGATAAATAATATATCTAAATAAAGGCTACTGGTTTGCTTGATTTAAAGACACAACCTGACCCTACCCAAGACCATCAGTCCTGGAATCCTAGGCCAGGCCACGGACCAAACTAACTCTGATCTTGACCTAAATGACCTTAGGCCCTAATACATGACCTGCCTAAAAGGCCCTGGGCCATGACACCTGGGCCCTGACTGACCTGGGCAGGCCACTGAGCCCAGGACTCTAGGCCACTGACCCTGGGCCAGGCACTAGGCCACACATGGTTGGATCAGATCCTGGGCCACTGGGCCACACTTACTGAGCCATGACCCTGACCCCTGACACAGGCCACTGGGCCTGAGCTCTGATTTCTGGGCAGTGACTCTGGGCCAGGCCTAAAGGGCTTGGGCCATGAGGCCTGGGAACCCTTAAATGACCTGGGCCCTGAGCTGACACTGAGCCGAGGCCACTGGGCACAGCTGGGCCTGAGCCCGGGAGCTAAGTAAGATAAGATAAACTGATAATAAAGTGTAAATAAGATTAGTCATAAAATGTAAATTAAAAACTAATAAAGACTTAATAATAAATAAAGATAATAAGGATGATAAAACTTCTAGAAACTAAGATAAAATAGATAAATAAATTTTACTAAGAATTAAATAAATAAAATCTAATCCAAAATAAAAGAATAAACTAAAACTAAAAATAAAACCTATAAATAAACCAAAATAAACTTAAACTAAAATGAAATAAAACCCTAAACTAAACTAAAATAAAACAAATATAAACTAAATAAATAAAAATAAACCTAAATAAAATAATTAATAAAATAAACTCAAGAAATAAAAATAAATTAGTAAGTAAATCTAAACTGTACTTTTTAAAATAATAAAACCTGGGCCTCAGATCAGATCATTTGTCACCTAAATGACCTAATGGGCCCTAGCTAAACCCTGGGCCTGCCCAGAACTGGGCCCTAACACCAGGCCCTGGGCCTAAAAAGCCTGGCAAACTGAGAACTGAGCTAGGCCCTAAACTGAGAGCCTGAGCTGACTAGGAATTGCCACAGGCCTGAGGCCTGAGTAAAGATTTGAGCCCTAAAATGGGCCAATAGTAAAGGCCAGTGAGGCTGCTGGGCTCAGGCCCTGGGCTAATTGGAAATATAGGAGCTGTAAAGATATACAAAGATAAGATAAAATTAAAGCTTAGGCTAAGTAAAAAAGATATAAAACTACAAGAAAACCCCACTAAATAATTAAAATAAAATTAAAGATAAAATAAATTAATAGATAAAACCTAAACTAAAAAAAAATAAAATAAATAAAAGATAAAATAAAATAAAAATAACCTAAGATAAAATAAAATAAATAAAATAAAATGAACTAGATAAAATAAATATAAACTAAATAAAATAAAATAAAATAAAAATAAAATATAATAAAATAAAAAATAAAATAAATAAACCTAAAATAAAACCTAAACCTAAAACTAAAATAAATAAGAACTTAAACTACAATAAAAAATAAAATACATAAAAAATAAAATAAAATAAACTTAAAATAAAGCTATACTTAAAACTAAACTAAAATAAAAACCTAAAATAAAATAAACTAAAATAAATAAATAAAAAAATAAATAAAATAAATAAAATAAAATAAAATAAATAAAATAAAAACAAAAATTAAATAAACTAAACCAATCAGGTTTACTTAATTAAAAAAACTATAAACCACAAATCTAAACCCTAAACCTAAGCTAATACCCTAAACCTAAACCATAACCTACAAACCCTAAAGCATAAACCATAAACCATAATCCTAAAACCCTACCAACCCTAAACCACTAATACCACCTACCCTACCTAACTAAACCTAAGTATATAAATAAATTAAAACATAAACTTAAACCCAAAATTATACCAGAATGAGACACCGGTAGGAACATCACCATGCTAGGCTCACTGATCTAGCGATGGAGGCAAAGTGGGAGGTAGTGATTATCACATTGGTGGGGGAGGGATCTAGAGGTGCTCTTGTGGAGGTGGGGTGAGATGGTGGTCATAGAGGCGGGAGGAGTGATGGAGGTTATAGTCGTGGTATTGGTGGAGGGAGAGATCATAGATATGATGGTGGATCCCACTACTCGAGAGGCTAAGGTCATTCTGATGGGAACTAGAGAAACTTAAGAACGGACGATCCGATCTACTGCTTATGGAATTGTGTCTTTATAGTAGAGAATATTCTAGTTATCTAGGGTTTTTGATTTGCTCTATGCGTGCTCATTTTTGATCTATGTCATCGCTTGTGTCTTGAAAAACTTGGTGTGTTACATGGTTGATATAATCGAAAATAAGAAATGTTAAATATGAATTTGTTCTCTGTTCAAAAAAAAAGAAGCCAAAAACTCTAAACCCTAAATTAAAACTTGACCCTTAAACTTAAACCTTAAACCCTAAACCTTAAACTCCTAAAACCTAAACCCTAAACCCTAAGACCTAAACTCTAAATCCTAAGCCCTAAAGAGAAAATAGTAAACCCTAAACCCAGACACCAAACCCTAAACCACAAACTAGCCCAACATAAACCATAAAACCATAAAGCTAAAACCTAAACCTAAACTAAATAAAACCTAAAACAAAATAAATAATTAAAACCTAAATGAAAATAAAACCTAAATGAAATATAATAAAATAAAATAAAATAAAATTCTAAACTAAAATGTAAACTAAACAAAGATAAATAAAATAAAAATAAAAAAATAATCTAAAATAAAATAAGAAACCTAAACTAAACTAAAAATTAAAACCTAAATAAAATAAAAACTAAACCTAAAATAAAATAAAATAAACCTAAAACAAAATAAAATAAAACTAAAATTTAAACCTAAATAATAAACCTAAAATAAAAAAAAAAATAAATAAAATAAAACCTAAACCCTAAACTAAAAAAAAACTTAAACTTAATAAAAATAAAGTAAATCTAAACCTAAAATATAAACTAAACTAAAATAAATAAAACCTAAACCTAAACCTAAAATAAACTAAACTTAAACCAAATAAATAAAATATAATAAATTAAAAATAAACCTAAATCTAAACTAAAAATAAAACCTAAAAATAATGTAAAATAAAATATAAATCCTAAACTTAAAGAATAAAGTAAAACCTTAACTTAAAAATATAAAGTAAAGTTAAACCTACAAAATAAATAAAATAAAATAAAATAATACTAAAAATATACTTAAACCTAAAATAAACTAAAATAGAAAACATAAACTAAAATAATTAAACTTAAAAATAAAAACTAAACTAAATAAAATAAAAATAAACTTAAATCTAAATAAAATATATAATCCTTGGGCTACGGTGAGTACTATTCCGTGGGCTCCAACTCAAATTATGGATGCTTCGACTAGGGAATCCGACACTTTGGGGCTTTGCGGCCCTAATGTTGCTTCTTCAACTAAATCCTTTCAGGAAGAACTCTCTGGTAAGACTTCTCCCTTTGTTGATTCAGTTAATCTCATTTTGACATCTTTTAGAGGTTTACCGACCGTAATGTGCTCTGATGTGGATGTTGAAAAGTTGGCAAAACCATTTGAATTTTTTCTTGTTGATAAATTTGCTTTGCGTCATCCTAATTTGGATAAGATATGCTCTTTTTTCAATAATCTCAAGTTTACGGGTGCTTTCTTGATTGGTCATATTGACTTCGGCATATCCTTATTCAACTTTCTAAGATCTAGATTATTCCGTGTTTTTTTTGTCATTCTTATTTCCTCTTTAATTGTCAAATGCATTCGTTGAAGTGGTCTCCCCTTTTTGACATTAAGGAGGAATCTCCTATTATCCCTATGTCGTTATCTCTTTCTAATATGTGCATTCATTTTTTTACCCATCATGTGCTTTATGCTATCAGGGTTTTATTTGGTTCGCCTTTGTAACTCGACCAAGCGACCATTGAGCGATCTTTCCCTTCTGTGGCTCGGATCCTCCTGGAATTAAGCATAACCAAAAAATACCCAAAGCAAGTTTGGATTGGTTCTGAAAAATATGGGTATTCGCAAATGGTTGAATTATAGAACCATTCGATTTTTTGTTCCCACTATAAAATGCACTGTCATGACAATTCAAAATGTTTTATTCTCCATCCCCACTTAAAAAAAAAAATGAAATCCTCCTAAAGAGAATGTTGTTCCTACCCATAAGCTAATCTCTACTTATGTTCATAAATCGGTATCGGATCTTGAGAATGGTATGAAGACTGTTATTGAGGTTGATTCCTTGGATATCAGGGTTATTCCTGTTGAACAAGTTTCAACTCCTACTATTGATATAGATTCGGCTGATTTTCAAAATGAGAAGGATGATTTACCACTTCTTCCTTTTTTGAATTTGAATATTTCTAATGCAAAGAATAATAAATTTTAAAGTTATTAGAAGGCGATTATTTCCATTGATTGTATTCTTGCATATATGCGGCTTTGATTGATGAAAATAAATCTTTTAATGAGGATTTAAAGGGCGTCGAGCATCTTTGAAAAGATTTTTGATTTGGATTTAACTACTCGTGCTTTAAATGGTTCTAAATCATCACTACCTCCCATTTTTAATCTTGATATGCATGTTAATCCTACTTTTCAACTTAATATGGATTTGGAAGAGGGTGAACTCCCCTCAAACACTTGAAGAATTAAATTTATGACCAATGTTACTAAATCTTACTCGGATGATGACTCTAGTGGAAAAGAAAATGGTTTTCAAATTTAGCATGCTAAATGGAAAAAAAAAGTGTTAAAAATTACCCTCCCAAATTATTTAAAAACACTAGATCTATTGTGGCCTCTCACTCCTCTCTTAATAAACCTTTGCTTAACCTTTTTTTATTTTACTTATGTTTAATTTTCTTGTTTGGAATGTCAGAGGAATCAGTACCATCTCCTTTTGTAATCGTACTAGAAATCTTTGTCGCATTCATAATATTTATTTACTTACTATTCTGGAGCCTCTTATTGATGATAATAAAATTAACCATGTTGCCAGAATGATCGGCCTCAATAAATTTTTCTCTAACGTTAGTAATAAGATTTGGTATTTTGAATAATTTTGTTGAGGTTTCATAATTGATGATCCCTAAACACTAAATCCTATAAACCCTAAAACCTAAAACCTAAAACCTAAAACCTAAACCTAAAACCTAAACCATAAATCCTAAACTAACCCTAAACCTAAACCCAAACCCTACACCCTAAACCTAAACTAAACCTAAACCACACTAAACTCCAACCCCAAACCTTAACCTAAACTCTAAATCATAAAAATCAATAAAATCTCTCATGTTGCTAATGGTGCTCGATAATTTTCTCTAGCGTTAGTAATAAGATTTGGTATTTTGAATAATTTTGTTGGGGTTTCTATAATTGATGATCCTTCTAAATCCTAAACCTAAAATCTACCTTAAACCAACCCTAGGCCCTAACCCCTAACCCTGACCCACATCAAATCTGACTACCCTACTGAGCCATAAACCCTACTGACCACAAATCCAACCTACCCCAGACCCTAGGCCTAATCAGCCCTAAACCATATAATCAGAGCCTTGGCCCTAAACTGGCCACAAACCCTGGCTCCAGGCCTGACCCTAAACCTGAGCCATGACTATAGGCTTTAAAGGCTCTAAATCCTGAGCCACATGCAAACCCTGGGCCTTAAACCCTAAAAGCATAAATCTTAAAACCCTGACCACACCCCAAACCTAAAATAACTTAAAGTAACTAAATAAATTAAAAAATATGGTCAAACTGTTAAACCTAATAAACCTAAACCTAAACCTAAGATGGGTGGGAACCTTGATTCTGGGACATCAATGAACAGGGCAAAGATAAAAATCTAAAACCTAAAATAAACCTAAAATAAAAACCTAAAACCTCTTAAAAAATAATAAAAACCTAAACCTAAACCTAAAAATAAAAATAAAAAATAAAACTTAAACCTAAAAAATAAAATGAAAATAAAACTCAACTAAAAAATAAACTAGCGTAAACTAAACTAAAATAAATAAAAATAAAAACCTAAACTAAAATAAATAAACATTCAAAAGATAAACATAAAATAAATAAACTAAATTAAATAAAAAATAAAAATAAACCTAAATAAAACTATAAAATAAATTAAATAAACTTAAACTACTAGTTTTGCTTGATTTTTTATGAAAACAAACCCCAAACCATAAACCCTAAATCTAAACCCTAAACCCTAAATCCTAGACCCTACAACCCTAAATCACAGAAGATAAACCTAAATCCTAACCCACAAACCCTAAAGCATAAATCATACCCTAAACCACAACCTGATCACTGATCCACAAACCTCCCACACTAAATCCTAAACAAACCTAAACCCTGACACCAAACCCTAAATCCCCAAACCCACAAAGCCAAAACACTAAACTATAAATTAACCTTAAACCTAAACCCTAAACCCTAAAGCTAAACACTAAACCTTAAACCCACAAACACGAACCAAAGCATAAACACTAAACCTTAAACCCTAAACCCTAAACCCCAACCTTAAACCCTAACCCTGAAAACCCTAAACCCTAAACCCTAATCCCAAAATCCTAATCCCTAACACTAATCCCTAAACTCTAAAGACCAAACTCTTAACCAAAACCTAAAGTAAATAAATTTAAAAATAAACCTAAATCCTAAAACCTAATTAATCGAAACTTAAACCCTCAGAATGGGAAGAACCTTGATGTAAGAACATCACCGTAAACCAAGCTCAATCTAGATCTAGTGGTGGAGGCATAGGTGGAGGCGGCGGTTGTCGCAGTGCTGGGGGGAGGGGGGATCTGGAGGTGTTGGTGGATATGGAGGTGGTGGTCAGAGCAGTGGTGGTTATGGAGGCAGGAGGAGCAACGGATCTTATAGCTATGCTGGTGGCAAAGGGAGAGATCGGGGATATGATGGTGGATCCCATTACTCGAGAGGTCGGGGTAGCTTTGAGGTGAATTGAAGAAACTAAAGAATGGTCGATCCAATCTGCTGCTTATGGAACTGTCTCTTTATAGTAGAGATAGTTCTAGCTATCTAGGGTTTTATTTGCTCAAAGCATGCTCATTTTTTATCTATGTCATCACTTATGTCTTAGAAAACTTGATTTTTTACTTGGTTGATGAAATCAAAAAGAAGAAATGTTGAATTTGAATTTATTCTCTGTTAAAAAAACCAAAAACTCTAAAACCCTAAACTAAAACTTGAACCCTAAACCTAACCTAAATCCTAAAACCTAAACACTAAACCTGAATTCATAAAAACTTTAAACCTTCAACCATAAAAGCCTAAACCCTAAACCCTAAAACCCTAAAACTCTAAACCTAAACCATAAATCCTAAACCCTAAACCCTCCTACCTAAACTAAACCCTACCCTCTAAACCTACCACTCACCACCCTAAATCTAAACCCCATTTTGTAAACCTGAAACTCCCTAAACCCCCACTCTAACCCTAAACCTAAACTTTGCTACCTTTAAATAAACCCAAATCTAAACTTTAAACACTAAAAGCATAAATCCTAAAATAAAAAAACCCACCCCAAATCCTAAACCTAAACTTAAAGTAACTAAATAAATTAAAAATATACTTAAACCTAATAAACCTAAACCTAAACCTAAAACAGAATGGGCGAACCTTGATTCAGATCACCATGAACGGGCAAAGATAAAAATCTAAAACCTAAAATAAACCTAAAATAAAAACCTAAAACCTTTAAAAAAATAATAAAAACCTAAACCTAAACCTAAAATAAAAAATAAAACCTAAATCTAAAAAATAAAATGAAAATAAAACTATATAAACCTAAACCTAAGTCTAAAACCTAAAAATAAATAAAAATAAAACCTAAACTAAAATAAATACACATGAAAAGATAAACATAAAATAAATAAACTAAATTAAATAAAAATAAAAAATAAACCTAAATAAAACTATAAAATAAATTAAATAAACTTAAACCTACTAGTTTACTTAATTTTTTTAGAAAAAAAACCCCTAAACCATAAACCCTAAATCCTAAACCTAAATCTAAATCCTGATACAACCCTAAACCTAAAAAACCACAGTCCTAACCATAAACCTAAATAAAACATAAATCCTAAAACCCTAAACCAACTACCAAATCACAATCCCTAAACTCCCAAACCTACCACTGACCAAACCCTAAAACCTAAAACACTAAACTATAAATTATCCTTAAACCCTAAACCATAAATCTAAAATCCTAAACCCTAAAGCCCACAAACCTTAAATAAAATAAAATTAAAATAAAATAAAATAAAATAAATAAAACCTAAATTAAATTAAAATAAAATAAACCTAAGAATAAAAAACCTAAATAAAATAAACCTAAAATAAAATAAAATAAAACTAAAGAAAAATAAACCTAAAAATAAACCTTTAAAATAAAATAAAAATAAGACCTAAACCCTAAGCTAAAAAAAAAACCTAAACCTAAAATAAAATAAAATAAACCTAAACTAAAATAAATAAACCTAAACCTAAACCTAAAATAAACTAAATCTAAACCTAAACCTAAACTAAATAGTATAATAAACTAAAATAAACCTAAAGCTAAAAACAAAACCTAAAATAAACCTAAAATAAAAAACTAAACCTAAACCTTAAAAAATAAAATAAAACCTAAACCTAAACCTAAAAATAAAAATAAACCTATACCTTAAAAAATAAATAAAATAAAACTCAACTAAAATAAACATAAACTTAAAAATAAACTAAAAACCTAAAAAAATAAATAAATAAACTAAACTAAAATAAAACTAAATTAAATAAAAAATGGTTTAATAATTAAAAACCCTAAACCCTAAAACTAACCTCTAAGCCCTAAGCCCCTAAACCTACCTGCTGCTAAACTGGACACCCTAAACCCTAAAATAACCAAACTCTAAACCCTATGCCCTAAACTAACCCCAAACCCTACTCCTAACCTTAAACTAAACCCAAAGCTAAGCACCTTAACCTTACCAGATAACCCTAAATCCTAAACCTAATCCTCAAACCCTAAACCCTAAAGCTAAACACTGCACTAAAACCCTAAACATTAAAAAAAAACCTAATCTATGATAATAAAATAAATAACTCTAGTAAAATAAAACCTAAACCTGAAACCTAAAGCTCAACCTAGAATAAAATAAAATAATAAATAAAACTAAAATAAAATAAATAAAAATAAACAAAACTAAAAATAAAATAAACCAAAGAATAAAAACCTAAATAAAATAAAAAGTAAACATAAAATAAGAATAAAATAAAATAAAAACTAAACAAAAACCTAAACCTAAAAAATAAACTTAAAAATAAATAAAAAGTAAAACCTAACCCTAAACTAAAAATAACATAAACCTAAACTAAAAGTAAAATAAACAAAATATAATAAACCTAAACCTAAACTAAAATAAATAAAACCTAAACCTCAACCTAAAATAAACTAAACTTAAACCTAAACCTAAACTAAATAAAATATAATAAACTAAAAATAAAAATAAAGCTAAACAAAAAAATAAAACCTAAAAATAAACTTAAAATAAAAACATTAACCAAAGAAATTCAAATAAAAACATAAACCTAAACCAAAAAATAAACCTAAAAAAAAACTAAAATAAAATAAATAAAAACCTAAACTAAAATAAAGAAAAATTAAATTAACCTAAAAATATAAAACCTAAATAAAAATAAAACTTAAATATAAAATAAAATTAAAATAAACCTAAAATAAAATAAAATAAAAACTAAATAAAAAAGTAAACCAAAAAAATTAAAATAAACCTAAATATAAACTTAAAATAAAATAAACCTAAACTAAAAATAATATAATAAACTAAAAATTAAACCTAAAAGTAAACCTCTAATAAGACCTACCTAAAACCTAAAAATAAAATAAAAAACACAACCTAAAATATAAAACTAAACCTAAGAAATAAAATAAAATAAAACTCAACTAAAATAAACCTAAACCTAAATAAACTAAAAAAAAACAAAACTAAAACAAATAAACCTAAAATAAATAAACTAAACTAAATAAAAAAAATAAAATAAAATAAACTCAAATAAATGAAAATAAACTAAATAACAACCTACTGGTTTACTTAATTTTAAAAAAAAACTTAAACGGACCTAAATTCTAAATAAATCTAAACCATAAAACCTAAAATAAACCAAATTAACCTAAACCCTAAAACCAAATGTATGGTGAATGCTAAAACTCAAACCTTAATCTCATCTTGACCCAAACCCTAAACCCTAACCCTAAACCTAAACCCTACTAAAAAACCCTAAACTTTGGCTCTAATGAGCTTTTTACCCTATAACCATCCCTAAACCTAAACCTAAAAAAACCCCAGGCCTAAACTAAACCTAAACCACGAAGATGGTAAATCCTAAACCCTAATCCTCACTACTAAACCATAAAGCTAAACACTACCAAAACCTAAAGCTAAAACCCAAAACCAAACCTAATCTAAATGACCTAATATAAATATAAATAAATACTAAACCTAAATAAAATAAACCTTAAACCTAAAGCTAAACCTGAATAAAAATAATTAAAAATAAACTAAAATAAAATAAATAAAAGCTAAACTAAACTAAAAATAAAATAAAGAATATAAATAAAATAAAAATAAATAAAGAATAAAATAAAATAAAACTAAATAAAACCTAAACCTAAATAAACTTAAAATAAATAAAAGTAAAACCTAACCCTAAACTAAAATAACATAAACCAAAAATAAAAGTAAAATAAACAAAATATAATAAACCTAAACCTAAACTAAAATAAATAAAACCTAAACCTCAATCTAAAACAAACTAAACATAAACCTAAACCTAAACTAAATAAAATATAATAAACAAAAAAAATAAAAAAAAATAAACAAAAAAATAAAACCTAAAAAAACCTAAAAAAATAAAAAAACATAAATAAAAATAAATAAAACATAAACCTAAACCAAAAATAAACCTAAAAAAAATAAAATAAAATAAATAAAAACCTAAACTAAAATAAAAAAATTAAACAAACCTAAAATAAAATAAAATAAAAACTAAATAAAAATGTAAACCTAAGGAATTAAAATAAACCTAAATATAAACTTAAAATAAAATAAACCTAAACTAAAAACAATATAATAAACTAAAAATAAACCAAAAAATAAACTAAAAAAATAAAACCTAAAAGTAAACCTCTAATAAAGACCTAAAACCTAAACCTAAAAAACTAAAATAAAAACCTAAACCTAAAAATAACAATAAAACCTAAACCTAAATAAAATAAAAATAAAACTCTAAAATAAATAAACCTAAAAAAAATAAACAAAAATAACTAAAACAAATAAACTAAATAAATAAATAAACTAAATAAAAATAAACTCAAATAAGAATAAACTAAATAAAATTAAACTACTGGTTTGTAATTTAAAACTTAAACACTAAACCCTAAATTTTAAACCCTAAATTCTAAACCATACTAAACCCTAAACTAAAATTAACCTAACCCAAAACCAAAATGTATGATGCTAAAACCCAAACCCTAAACTCCTCCCAAACACTCCCTAAACTCCTAAACCACCCTCCCCAGGCCCTAAACCCTCTTTTCACTCCACTCTCTAAACCATCTAACTAAGCCCTCCCTAACTAACCCTCTACCCAATCACAACCCTGGGCCCTTTAAACCCACTAACCTCCTAAACCCTACTAAACCCTAAAATCTAAAACATTCTTGAACCTCACTAGGCTGACATTACCCTAAATGACCCTAAGCCAGCAACCCCAAACCTCTAAACCTAACCACAAACACTGGACCCAACCTGACCCAGAACACTAAAGCTAAAGCCTAAACCCTAAACCTAAAAATAAGCAAACACTGGACCTAAACCCTAAATCTAAAACCCTAAACTATACTAAACCCTAAAACCTCAAAACCTAAACCTAAACTAAATAAAACCTAATAATAAAATAGATAAAAAAACCTAAACAAAAATAAAATTAAAACCTAATTTAAAACCTAAACCAAAACCTAAAAATAAAATAAACTAAAATAAAAACAAAAACTAAACTAAAAATAAAAAATAAACCTAAGAATAAAAAACCTAGATAAAATAAAACTAAGTAAAATAGGATAAAATAAACCAAAATAAAATGTAATAAAACTAAATAAAAAAAAATAAACCTAAAAAATTAATCTAAAAATAGATAAAAAAAATAAAACATAAACCTTAAACTAAGAAAACCTAAACCTAAAATAAAACTAAAATAAAACAAAAAAATAAACCTAAACCAAACTAAAATAAAATAAACTAAAATAAATAAAACCTAAACCTTAATTTAAACTAAATAAAATATAATAAACTCAAAATAAACCTAAAAGCTAAACTAAAAAATAAAACCTAAAAATAAGACTAATATAAAACCTAAATATAAATAAAATAAAACTTAAGCATAAACTTAAAAAAAATAAAAATAAATAAAACATACATAAAAAATAAACCTAAAAATGAAATAAAAAAATAACTATAAAATAAACTAAACCTAAAAATAAACTAAAATAAAAGTAACTACAAGAAATAAACCTAAAATAAATAAACTAAGCTAAATAAAATAAAACTAAACCAAAATAGAAATAAAAATAAATAAACTCAAATAAAAATAAATAAATAAACCACCTAATCTGTTTAATTTAAAAAAACCCTAAAACCTAACCTAAACCCTAAACCCTAAATCCTAAACCTAAACCCTACCACTGACCAACCTAACTAACCAATACTCCTAAAACTCCTGAGCCACTGGGCTCTCTAAACTAACCCTAATGTACTCAAAATGTTAAAACTACCTGGGCTCCTGGCCCTAACCCTACCTGACCCTAAACCTAAATAACTAACAGATGCTAAACCCTAAATACCTTAAACCCTAAAATAACCTGACCTAAACCCTAAAAACCCTAAACCCTAAACCCTAAACACTAAACCCTAAACCCTAAATCTTAATCTCTAACCATAAACCCTAAACCCTTACCCCTAAAACCAAAATTCTAAAAACCTAAACTAAATAAAACCTAATAATAAAAAAATAAAAAAACCTAAACCTAAATAAAATAAAAAAACTAAAATAAAATAAAAACCTAAACTAAAACCTAGACCTAAAAGTAAAATAAAATAAAATAAAAAATAAAAATAAACTATAATTAAATTAACCTAAGAATATAAAACCTAAATAAAATAAAAACCAAACATAAAATAAGAATACAATAAAACTACAATAAAATAAAATAAAAATTAATAAAAACCTAAGCTAAAAATAAAAAAAATAAATAAAAATAAAACCTAAACTATAAAAAAGCCTAAACCTAAAATAAAATTGAATAAACAAAATATAATAAACCTAAACCTAAACTAAAATAAATACTAAACCTAAACCTAAAATAAACTAAATCTTGGCAAAAATAAATAAAATAAATAAAACAAAACATAATCCTAAACTTAAATTAAAAATAAAACCTAAAATAAACCTAAAATAAAACCAAAACCTAAACCTAAAAGATAAACTAAACACATAAACTTAAACATAAAATAAAAAAAATAAAACCTCAACCTAAAAAATAAATCTAAATCTAAAAAAAATAAACTAAACTAAATACCTAAATTAAAATAAATAAACAAAAAAAAAAAATAAAATTAAACCTAAATAAAATAAATAAAATAAAATAAACTAAAATAAATAAAATAAACTAAATAAACCTAAACCCTGGGTTTTATTTAAAAAAAAAAAACTAAACCTTAAACCAAAATCCTAAATCCTAAACCCTACTGTACTAAACCCAACCCTAACTCTAAACCAACAACCTTAAACCTCTGACCTTAAATCCTAATCCCTAAACCCTACACCCTAAAAATAAATCCTAAACTATCCCTAAACCCCAACCAAACCCACAAACCCTAAATCATAAACTGACCACAACATTTAAATCCACAAACCACCATAAACCCTAAAACTAAAACCCAAAACCCTAAACTAAACCTTAACTGACCTAAACCCTAAACCCTAAACCTAAAACCTAAAAATAAAATAAAATACAACATAAAATAAACTAAAAATAGATAAATAAAAAACTAAACTAAATAAAATAAACCTAAGAATAAAAAATAAATAAAATTAAAACTAAACATAAAATAAGAATTAAATAAACATAAAATAAAATAAAATAAAATTAAAACTAAATAAAAACCAAAACCTAAAAAATAAACCTAGAAATAAAAACTAAAAATAGAAAAAAATAAAACCGAAACCCTAAACTAAAAAAAACCCAAACCTAAACCTAAACTAAATAAAATATAATAAACTCAAAATAAACCTAAACCAAAAACTAAAAAATAATACTTAAAAATACACCTAAAATAAAAACTTAAAATATATAATAAAAACATAAAGGAAAACCTAGAAATAAAAAATAAAATAAAATAAAACTCAACTAAAAATAAACTTAAACCTAAAAATAAACTAAAATAAAAAGATAATATAAATAAACCTAAAATAATCAAATAAAATAAAATAAAAAAAAATAAACCAAAATAAAAATAAAAAAATTAAATAAACTTAAACAAATAAACCTAAACTAATTTTCTTAATTTATAAAAAATCTCTCAACAAAACCCTCAACCCTAAACCCCTAAACCCTAGGCCACTAACTAACCTAAACCTAAATCTCCACTTCAGATCTAAATAATAAACTAACTTAAACCTCCTATACCCAGTCCCAGGCCCTGACCTGTCCATAAACACTAAACCCTGACTAAACCCTAAACTAAAACTCTAAACCCTACCACTGACCTCCTAAACCTCCCAGGCCACAGATCCTGACCTAATCCCAACTAGGCCCTAACTACACCTAAACTGATAAACCTGAGCCTAAACTAAACTCCAGGCCCATAACCTGAAACCCCCACCACCCAAACTTAAATCCACCTAACCACCCACTAAACCCTCTCTAAACCTGACCTGGGCCCTAAACCCTAAAAACCAAACCCAAACCCCAAAACCTACCCTGACCTAAACTTAATTAAATAAACCTATAATAAAATAAATAAAAAAAACCTAAAAATAGATAAAATAAAAATAAAATAAAACCTAAAACTAAACCAAAATAAAAATAAAAAATAAAGTAAATTAAAATAAAATAAACCTAAGTAACAAAATAAAAATAAAATAAAATCTAATAGTAAAATAAGATTAAAATAATTCAACAACAAAATAAAATAAAAACTAAATCAAAATCTAAAACTAAAAATAAATAAAAAAATAAAACCTAAACCCTAAACTAAAAGAAAACCTAAACCTAAAATAAATATAAAATAAACAAAACATAATAAACCTAAACATAAACTAAAATAAATGCTACATAATCCTAACCCTAAAATAAGCTAAACCTAACCCTAAAGCTTAACTAAATAAAATATGATAAACTAAAAATAAACCTAAACCTAAACTAAAAAATAAAACCTAAAATAATAACTTAAAATATAAAGCTAAAAAAATAAAATAAAACCTAAACCTAAAAGTGAAAATAAAAATAAAACTCAAATAAAAATAAACTTAAACTAACCTAATATAAAAACCTAAACTAAAATAAGTAAACCTAAAAATAAATAAACTAATTAAAATAAAATAAATAAATAAAAATAAATAATATAATAAATAAAACTAAACCTAAGATTTAATTTTAAACACAAAACCATCCCACCAAACTATCTATCTACCTTAAACTTAACCATTACTCAGGTGATGACCTTGCCTACCCTAAACTCCTGCGCCCTAAACCCTACCTAAACCCTAAACTGACCCTAAACCAACCCAGGCCCTGACCCTCTACCCTCCACCTTCTAATGTTAAACCCTAAACCCTCCCTAAAACCTACTCCTACCCTAACCCTGACCTAAAACTCTCTAATAAAATAAATAAAATCTTCCCTAACCCTAACTAAACCCTGCCATGACCACTAACTAACCTAAACCCTAAGAACCCTAAACCCTAAACCCTAAATCGCCTAACCCAAACCTAACTAAACTAAAAATAAAATAAAGAATAAAAAATGTAAATAAATTAAAACTAAAAAAATTTAAATTAAAACTAAATAAAAAAAAATAATAAACTTAAAAACTAAACCAAAAATAAAAAGATAATAAAACCCCGAAAAAACCTAAACCTAAAATAAAATAAAATAAATATAATATAATTTTCCCAAACTAAACTAAAATGAAAAAATAAATAAGACCTAAACTTAAACCTAAATAAACTAAACCTAAACCAAAAATTAAATAAAATATTATAAACAAAAAAATAAACTTAAAGCTAAACTAAAAATAACCTATAAATAAACTTAAAATAAAACTTAAACCTAAAAAAATGAAATAAAAACATAAACCTAAACCTAAAATAAAAATAAACCTATACCTAAAATAAAATAAAATAAACTCTAAATAAAATAAAAAAATAAAAAATAAAAAAATAAAATAAACTCAAATAAATAAAGTTATTAAACTAAGTAAATCTAAAAATGGGTTTACATAATTTTAAAAACTAAAACTAAAACCCAATCAGCCAAATCCTAAACCCTAAACCTACTTAAAATAAACCCTAAACCCTAAACCTACCTGACCCCAACCCTAAACTCTAAACCTAAACTGGCTAAACCCACAACCCTAAACTAAACTCTAAACCTAAACCTTAAACCTCAGCTGACCAGACCCTCTAATCCAACCAAAACTAACCTAAAACAGATGCTAAACCATAACTCATGCATAAAAACCTAATCAAAAACTAAACCCTAAACTTGATCTAAACCTAAAAAAAACCAAACTGGATAAATGAGCCCAATCTTTAAAATAAAAACCCTAAACCTGACCCTAAACCTAAACCCTAACCCTAAACCCTAAACCCTAAACCCTAAACCTAAACCTGAGCCACAAACCCTAAACCACTAAAAAAACTAAAACTAAACTAAACTAAATACTTAAAATAAATAAATTAAAACCTAAATTAAATAGAATAATAAAATAAAATAAAACCTAAACTAAAACCCAATCCTAGACATAAAATTAAAATATAATAAACTAATAAAAATAAATAAAAACTTAAACTAAACATAAAAATAAAATAAACCTATGAATCAAAACCTAAGTAAAATATTAATAAAACAAATAAAATAAAATAAAATAATAACTAAATAAAACCTAAACCTAAAAATAAATGATAAAAAAAATAAAAAAAAAAAAATAAAGTAAACTAAAAAAAAAACTAAACCTAAAATACTATAAAATAAATAAAATAAAATAAACCTAAACTATAAATCTAAATAAACTAAAACTATAAACCTAAAAACTAAATAAAATAAAATAAAATAAAATAAACCTAAACCTAAACTAAAAATCAAACCAAAAATAAACTTAAAATAAAAACCTAAAACCTAAACCTAAAAAGTTAAAATAAAAACTTAAACCTGATCCTAAAAATAAATAATAAAACATAAACCTAAAAAATAAAATAAAAATAAAACTTAAAAATAAAGCTATACCTAAAAAAACTAAAATAATAAACCTAAACTTAAAAAATAAACCCAAAATAAATAAAATAAAATAAATAAAAATAAAACAAACCTAAATAAAAAGAAAAAATAAAATAAACTAAAATAAATAAAACTAGGTAAACTAAATAAACTAAACCCAGGTTTAATTAAAAAAAACCATAAACCCTAAATCATAAACCCTAAACCCTGACCCTAAACCATAAACCCTAAAACCCTAAACCCTAAAAAACCATAACCTAAACCCTAAACCCTAAAGCATAAACCCTAAAACCATAATCCTTAAACCCTAAACCCTAAACCCTAACCCTAAACCCTAAACCATAAACCCAAAACCCTAAACCCCAAACCCTAAACCTAAACCTAAAGTATATAAATAAATTAAAACATAAACCTAAACCCAAAATTAAACCCTAAGAATGGGCAGAACCTTAACTGTAGGAACATCACCATCAACTAGGCTCTGTCTAGATCTAGTAGTGGAGGCAAAGGCGAAGGTAGTGATTATCACATTGGTGGTGGGGGATCTAGAGGTGCTCTTGGGTGTGGAGGTAGGGGCGTGGTGGATAGAGAGGAGGAGTGATGGAGGTTATAGTCATGATGGTGGGGAGGGAGATCGAGATATGATGGTGGATCCTACTCGAGAGAGAGGTCATTGATGGAGAAGAGACGGATGATCCGATATACTGCTTATGGAATTATGTCTTTACAGTAGAGAATATTCTAGATATCTAGGGTTTTTGATTTGCTCTATGCATGCTCATTTTTGATCTATGTCATCGCTTGTGTCTTGGAAAACTTGGTGTGTTACATGGTTGATATAATCAAAAATAAAAAATGTTAAATCTGAATTTGAACCCTTTTAAAAAAAAAAGAAGCCAAATACTCTAAACCCTAAACTAAAACCTGACCCTTAAACTTAAACCTTAAACCCTAAACCCTAAACCCCTAAAACCTAATCCCAAAACCCTAAGACCTAAAACCTAAACTCTAAATCCTAAGCCCTAAACCCAAGAAAAAAACTAAACCTAAACCCTAAACCTCAAACACCAAACCTAAAAAAGTAAACTTAAACTAACCATAAACACTAAACCCTAAAAAGCTAAAACCTAAAAACTAAATAAAACCTAAAACAAAAAATAAATTAAAACCTAAATGAAAATATAATAAAAAATAAAATAAAATAAAATTCTAAACTAAAATGTAAACCTAAACAAAAAATAAAATAAAATAAAAAATAAAATTACTAAAATAAAATAAAACTAAACTAAAATAAAAAAAACCTAAATAAAATAAAAAAACTAAACCTAAAATAAAATAAAATAAACCTAAAAAAATAAAATAAAAAAAAAAAACTTCAACCTAAATAATAAACCTAAAATAAACCTAAAATAAATAAAAATAATACCTAAACACTAAACTAAAATAAAGACATACACTTAAAATAAAATAAGTAAACCTAAACCTAAAATAAACTAAACAAAATAAATAAAACCTAAACCTAAACCTAAAATAAACTAAAAAAACCTATGTAAATAAAATATAATAAATTAAAAATAAACCTAAATCTAAACTAAAAAAAATAAAACCTAAAAATAATCTTAAAATAAAAACATAAAACCTAAATTTAAAAGAATAAAATAAAAACCTTAACCTAAAAATATAAAATAAAAGTTAAACTTAGAAAATAAAAATAAAATAATACTAAAAAATATACTTAAACCTAAAAATAAACTAAAATAGAAAACATAAACTAAAATAATTAAACTTAAAAAATAAAAACTAAACTAAATAAAATTAAAAATAAACCTAAATCTAAATAAAATATATAATCCTTGGGCTACGGTGAGTACTATTCTGTGGGCTCCACCTCAAATTATGGATGCTTCGACTAGGGAATCCGACAATTTGGGGCTTTGCGGCCCTAATGCTACTTCTTCTACTAAATCTTTTAAGGAAGCACTCTTTGGTAAGACTTCTCCCTCTGTTGATTCGGTTAATCTCATTTTGACATCTTTTAGAGGTTTGCCGTGTAATGTGCTCTGATGTGGATGTTGAAAAGTTGGCAAAACCATTTGAATTTTCTCTTGTTGATAAATTTTCTTTGCATCATCCGAATTTGGATTAGATATGCTCTTTTTCAATAATCTCAAGTTTATGGGTGCTTTCTTGATATGTCTTATTGACTCTCGGCATATCCTTATTTAACTTTCTAACGATCTAGATTATTCACATATTTTTTGCGTCATTCTTATTTCCTCTTTAATTGTCAAATGCATTTGTTGAAGTGGTCACCCCTTTTGACATTAAGGAGGAATCTCCTATTATCCTTATGTGGTTATCTCTTTCTAATATGTGCATTCATTTTTTTACCCATCATGTGCTTTTTGCTATCAGGGCTTTATTTGGTCGGCCTTTGCAACTCGACCTAGAGACCATTGAGCGATCTTTCCCTTCTGTGGCTTGGATCCTCCTAGAATTAGACATAACTAAAAATACCCAAAGGAAGTTTTGATTGGTTCTGAAAAATATGGGTATTCACAAAGGTTGAATTGGAGACCCTTTTGATTTTTTGTTCCCTTGTAAAATTCCATCATGATAATTCAAAATGTTTTATTCTCCATCCCACTTAAAAAAATTAAATCCTCCTAAAGAGAATGTTGTTCTACCCATATGCTAATCTACTTATGTTGAAATTGGCCTCGGATCTTGAGAATGGTATGAAGGCTATTGAGGTTGATTCCTTGGATATCGGTTATTCCTGTTGAATAAGTTTTGACTCCTACTGTTGATATAGATTCAACTAATTTTCAAAATGAGAAGGATGATTTACCTCTTTTTCCATTTTTGAATTTGAATATTTCTAATACAAAGAATAAATTTTTTTAAAAGTTATTAGAAGATGATTCTGTTTCCATTGATTCTATTCTTGCATATATGTCAGCTTTGATTGATGAAAATAAATCTTTTAATGAGGATTTAAAGGATGTTCAGCATGTTGAAAACATTTTTGATTCAGATTTAACTACTCAACCTTTAAATGGTTCTAAATCATCACTGTCTCTCATTTTTAATCTTGATATTCATGTTAATCCTACTTTTCAACTTAATATGGATTTGGAAGAGGGTGAACTCCCCCCTCAAAACACTTGGATAATTCTCTTAAATTTATGACCAATGTTACTAAATCTTACTTGGATGATGACTCTAGGGGAAAAGAAAATGGTTTTCAAATTTATCATGCTAAAAGGAAAAAATGTGTTAAAAATTACCCTCCAAATTGTCTAAAACACTAGATCTACCCTCTCACTCTCTTAATAAACCTTGCTTAACCTTTTTTTATTTAACTTATTTAATTTTCTTGTTTGGAATGTCGAGGAGATCGCCCTCTCCTTTTGTAATCATATTAAAATCTTTGTCGCATTCATAATATTTATTTACCAATTATTCTGGAGCCTCTTATTCATGTTAATAAAATTAACCATGTTGCCAGAATGATCGGCCTCTATAAATTTTTCTCTAATGTTAGTAATAAGATTTGATATTTTTGGAATAATTTTGTTGAGGTTTCTATAATTGATGATCCCTAAACACTAAATCCTAAACCCTAAACCCTAAACCCTAAAACCTAAACCTTAAAACTAACCCTAAACCCTAAAATTGAAACCCTAATCCGAAACCTAAACCATAAATCCTAAACAAACCCTAAACCCTAAACCCTAAACCCTAAACCCTAAACCCTAAACCCCAAACCCTAAATCCTAACCCTAAACCATAAATCCTAAACCCTAAACCATAAAACTGTAAACCTTCAACCCTAAACTAACCCTAAACCCTAAGCTCTTAAACCTACAACCTTAAACCCTACACGCTTAAACCTACAACCCGAAACTTTAAACTCCAAAAAACCCTAAATCCTAAACCCTATACCCAAACCCTAAAGCATAAATCTTAAAACCTAAAACCCTAAACCCTAAACCTTAAACCATAATACTAAACCCTAAACCCTAAACCCTAAACCCTAAACTTAAACTTAAAGTAACTTAATAAATTAAAAAATAAACTTAAACTGTTAAAACTAATAAACCTAAACCTAAACCTAAACCTTAAGAATGGGCAGAACCTTGATTACAGGAACATCACCATGAGCCAAGCAAAGATAAAAATCTAAAACCTAAAATAAACCTAAAATAAACCTAAAATAAAAACCTAAAACCTTTAAAAAAATAATAAAAACCTAAACCTAAACCTAAAAATAAAACCTAAACCTAAAAAAATAAAATGAAAATAAAACTCAACTAAAAAATAAACCTAAACCTAAGCCTAAACCAAAAAATAAATAAAATATAAACCTAAACTAAAATAAATAAACATAGAAAAGATAAACATAAAATAAATAAACTAAATCAAATAAAAATTAATAATAAACCTAAATAAAACTATAAAAGAAATTAAATAAACTTAAACCTATTGGTTTACTTAATTTTTTTAGAAAACAAGCCCCTAAAATATAAACCCTAAATCCTAAACCCTAAACCATAAAACTACAATCAGAACCAAAGATCCTAAACCCTAAATCCTAATCGTAAACCCTAAACCCTCAAAGCATAAATCCTAAAACCTTAAACCTTAAACCCTAAACCCTAATCCCCAATCCCTAAACCCTAAACCATAACACTAAACCCTAAGCCCTAAACCTAAACCCTAAACCCTAATGCCAAACCCTAAATCCCAAATCCTAAAGACAAAACACTAAACTATAAATTAACCTTAAACCCTAAACCCTAAACCTTAAATCCTTAAAATCTTAAACCTTAAAGCCTAAACACTAAACCTTTAACACTAAACTCTAAACCCAAACCCTAAAGCCTAAACACTAAACCTTAAACCCTAAACCCTAAACCCCAACCTTAAACCCTAAACCCAAAAACCCTAAACCTTAAACCCTAATCCCAAATCCTAATCCCTAATACTAATCTCTAAACTCCAAAGACCAAACTCTGAACCAAAACCTAAAGTAAATAAATTTAAAAATAAACAAAAATCCTAAAACCTAATAACCTAAACCTAAACCCTCAGAATGGAAAGAACCTTGATGTAAGAACATCACCATAAACCAAGCTCTAGATCTAAGTGGAGGCATAGGCGGTTGTCGCAAAGGTGGGGGGGGATCTGAGGTGTTGGTGGATATGGAGGTGGTGAGCAAGCAGGCTATGGAGGCGAGGAGTAATGGATCTAGTGGTGGTGGTGGGAGAGATCGAGGATATGATGGTGGAACACGCTACTCGAGAGGTCAGGGTAGCTTTGAGGTGAATTGAAGAAATTAAAGAATGGTCGATCCCACATAATGGAATCTCTTTACAGAGATAGTTCTAGCTCTAGGGTTTTTCAAAGCATGCTCATTTTTATCTATGTCATCACTTATGTCTTAGAAAACTTGATTTGTTACTTGGTTGATGAAATCAAAAGAAGAAATGTTGAATCAATTTAAACTCATTAAAACCAAAACTCTAAAACCCTAAACTAAAACCTGAAGCATAAACCTAACTAAAACCTAAACCCTAAACACTAAACCTGAATTCATAAAAACCCTAAACCTTCAACCCTAAAACCCTAAACCCTAAACCCTAAAACCCTAAACCATAAATCCTAAACCCTAAACCCTAAACCCTAAACCCTATACCCCAAACCCTAAACCCTAATCCTAAACCCTAAATCCTAAACCTTAAACCATAAAACTGTAAACCTTCAACCCTAAACTAACCCTAAACCCTAAGCTCTTAAACCTACAACTCTAAACCCTAAATCCTGAAACCTACAACCTTAAACTTTAAACTCTAAAAAACCCTAAATCCTAAACCCTTTACCCAAGCCCTAAACTTTAAACCCTAAAAGCCTAAATCCTAAAACCCTAAACCCTAAACCTTACACCATAATACTAAACCCAAAACCCTAAACCCCAAACCCTAATCCTAAACTTAAAGTAACTAAATAAATTAAAAAATAAAATTAAACTATTAAACTTAAAAAACCTAAACCCTAAGAATGGATAGAACCTTGATTACAGGAACATCACCATGAACCAGGCAAAGAAAAAAATCTAAAACCTAAAATAAACCTAAAATAAACCTAAAATAAAAACCTAAAACCTCTAAAAAAATAATAAAAACCTAAACCTAACCCTAAAAATAAATAAAAAAACTAAACCTAAAAAATAAAATGAAAATAAAATTCAACTAAAAAATAAACCTAAACCTAAGCCTAAACCTAAAAACTAAATAAAAATAAAAAACCTAAACTAAAATAAATAAACATAGAAAAGATAAACATAAAATAAATAAACTAAATTAAATAAAAATAAAAAATAAACCTAAATAAAACTATAAAATAAATTAAATAAACTTAAACCTACTCATTTACTTAATTTGTTTGGAAAATAAACCTTTAAACCATAAACCCTAAATCCTAAACTCTAAACCATAAATCCTAGACCCTACAACCCTAAACCCTAAAAGATCCTAAACCCTAAATCCTAACCATAAACCCTAAACCCTAAAAGCATAAATCCTAAAGCCCTAAACCTTAAACCCTAAACCTTAATCCCTAATCTCTAAACCCTAAACCCTAAACCCTAACACTAAACCCTAAACCCTAAACCCTAAACCCTAACACCAAACCCTAAATTCCAATCCCTAAAGCCAAAACACTAAACATTAAATTAACCTTAAACCCTAAACCCTAAACACTAAATCCTTAAAATCTAAACCCTAAAGCCTAAACACTAAACCTTAAAATAAAATTAAAATAAACTAAAATAAAATAAATAAAACCTAAATTAAATTAAAAAATAAAATAAACCTAAGAATAAAAAATCTAAATAAAATAAACCTAAAATAACATAAAATAAAAACTAAATAAAAGCTTAAACCTAAAAATTAAACCTAAAAATAAATCTTTAAAATAAATTAAAAATAAGACCTATACCCTAAGCTTAAAATAAAATAAACCAAAACCTAAACTAATATAAATAAAACCAAAACCTAATCCTAAAATAAACTAAACCTAAACCTAAACCTAAACTAAAAATAAACCTAAAGCTCAACTAAAAAAGAAAACCTAAAAATTAACCTAAAATAAAAACCTAAAACCTAAACCTTAAAAAATAAAATAAAAACCTAAACCTAAACCTAAAAATAAAAATAAAACCTATACCTTAAAAATAAAATAAAAATAAAACTCAACTTAAAATTAACATAAACTTAAAAAATAAACTAATAAAAATGCGAACTAAAACAAATAAATATGAAATAAATAAACTAAACTAAATAAAAATAAATAAAAATAAAAACTATTAGTTTAACTAATTAAAAAAAATCCTAAACACTAAAACTAACCCTAAGCCCTAAACCCTAAACCCTAAACCCTAAACCTACAACGCTAAACTTGACACCCTAAACCCTAAATAAAACTAACCCTAAACTCTAAACCCTATGCCCTAAACTAACCCCAAAACCTAAACCCTAAACCCTAAACCCTAAACCCTAACCTTAAACCCTAAACCCTAAACCCTAACCCTAAAAACCTAGACTTTCTTTCTACTTACAGCTTAATTATTTTAATCCAAAGTAGGACTGTTGTTGAGCACCAATTGGTTGCAACTTTCCTTATTGCTGCTATTTTGCCGCCATGTCTACTCTAATATCTCTTTGCAGGAATGGAATTGTGTTATTCATTTCAATGCTAGTCATTGGCTTTTTGGGTACTCTTTTCATATTGCTATCTTTGTGAATTATGGTTGTTTTTTGATTCACATCTCCCAATTGTACTATTACTATTGTGTTTGATCACTGTTGCTATTTTCATCTCAGATCTATTTTCCATTGTCAGATTTCTTCTTTTTTATTATGGGATCCATCTTATGTTCTATCAAATCTTAATGGCATATCCTATGTTCAACTTGTTGATAACTTCTCTCTTAATTGTTGGCTGATATGGCACCTTGAGGCTACTATCAATCTTGCTATTTTTGGTCTTGTTTTCCAGGCTCAGCAGGTTTGGAGTTCCTCAATGGTTCATCATTCTGCATTTGCTGAGGTTGTGGGTAATTCTATTTACTCTGGTGGGAATTCCTTGAACTCATACATTATCTATTTTATATCCTTATTATTAATATTTGCTTTTCCTAATGGGTGTATTAACTATAACAATGTCCCCATTTTTGATTTTGGAATTGCTTTTCCTCGCAAGTTTTCTTTATTTTTCTTTCTATCGATGCTAATATCCGATGTCTTGTCTTCCCGTTGTTTTCCTCCCTATGCTATGATGGGAACATGCAATACTTGAAGATCTTTTTTTATATGCTTGAAATTAATCAATGGTTTATCTTATATGCATAATTGGGTTATTGGCCAACCTACCGTTATTATTGTCATTATCTTGAGTTGGATTAAGGTGACTAAGCATCCGCTATTGATCGATTTCTCAATGTCACTTACTGGATTTTTGGTGGGGAGCTATTCATTATCTATCCCTCCCTTTTTTATGTATGTTTTTGGGTGGCCTCTTGGCCTTGTTGGTCTTAGCCTTGTTTGTTGGTCAATGATTAACTCTCTTCATGCTCTGGGTTTTGGTTTATTTTGTTCAAGCTCTATTTGTCGATTGCTTTGGTGGACTTTGCTTTGAACCCCCTTATTGGTTTATTATATGCTTATCATCAGAATTCATTGGTCTACCTTATCTGCTGCTATTTTTTTCATCTTTTTTCAGTTAAACTTGCATCTATTGCACTATTTATAATGGATGGGTGGCATTATGGCAAGCTAGCTGGTTTTTGTTATTTTGAATATTTCTTGTCTTGGAGATTTCCTGTCTTGGTTTAACAGGACACCTATGTTGGCTCCATCTTTATTGCTTATAGGATTGTGGTCCTATGTTCAAGAAGTCGCTTCAATTTTTTGTTCTAATGGTGATGGTTTTTGGTGATTTCTATCTGAGTTGCTGCCTTCAAGATAACTATTTTTATGCTCTATCTATTTGGTTATTAACTATTGTCATATCTACTCTGATTGAGAGGTTTTATGGCCAACTTGCAGTTCTTTCCTATCTTGGATGTTACTGTCTTCACTGTTGCTGTCTTGGCTATTTTTTGCCTTGGTTATCCATTGTCCTATTTTTCCTAGATTCTAATGTTGATTCTCATTTCAATCCTCTTGTTCATTTTTCTTCTGGTGTGTTCCATTGTTGCATTAGCTATTTTTCTATTGGGGTTGGCTTTCTGAATGCCCGTGCTATTTATGCCTGGGCTGCTATTCATCTCCTGATTATTGTGATCTACATTACCTACTGTTGTCTCTATTCCCATCTCAGCTAGTTTGCGGGTTCTTCACCGCCTATTCAAAGAGTGGTAATATGGACTTGCCTTTTGTCGCCTTGTTCTCTTAGTTTGTTGAGCTTTATCCAAATTTTGGTCCCGAATGTCGCTATTGGAGTCAGCTCTAACTGCCTTTACTTGGTGCTATTTTTTGGTTGGTTACCATTTCCGTTGAGCTATGCTACCTTCCTTTACAATTGTTTTCTCCAAATATGGATATTAAAAGGGGTTATTTCATCGAAAGTTCCATTTATATTGCATATGATTGGGATGGTGCTAATTATAAGCTCATTGACTTGATGAACAGGATTTCAACAAGTTGTCCCATCTACTATTTTCTTGTGGAGGGACTATATGCTAGTTTGCTTTATTATTTGGATATCCCTTTTCATGAGGCTCTGGCTAAGATGACTAATTCTCTTATGTTTATATATTCTCATGTCAGGATGGCTATATTGATGATACTTTTCTTGAATGGGACACCTTATCATTCATTTTGCAATTTCCTCTCTATTTTAGATATGATTTTGTTTAGATTGCGTAATAAAGCTCACAAGACTATCAACAATTGGTGTTACCTCCTCACGTTTGTTGGCTATGATGACGTGATGATCTCACTTTTGGTTTAGTAGTAGCTCATGTGATGTAACCCTTATGCTGAAGTTTGGATGCTCATATTTGCATCTGCCCCAACTTGGTGTGACTGAGCCTGAGCCTTCTCTATCAAATTTCCTTACTATCGCTCTCAGATTATATTATTTTCATTTATCTCTTTGTCTGTATTACCTTAATTGTCCTAATCTCTCTCTCATTATAATTTTGCAGGTGATTCTCTCTTGTTCTCTTGCAGGTTTGCTCCATATTATCATGCATTCTCACATCCTCCAGAGCATTGGCCTTAATCTTCCTTAGCTTATTATGTTAATCATCTTGTATCATTTGATTGCTTTAATGTCTTCTTTGCTTTTGATGTACTTAGATAGGGATTTACTCCTTAGGTTGATTGTAGCTCTTTGAGCGTGAGTTTACCCCTTTAAGGACCTTGTAACCCTTTTTTTGTGGCAATAAAATACCACTACATGGGGTTTCCCTAAAAAAAAAAACCCCAAAGCCTAAAGCTTAAACCCTAAACTAGCCCTAAACCTTAAGATAACCCTAAATCCTAAACCCTAATCCCTCAAAACCCTAAACCCTAAAGCCTAAACACTAAACCTAAAAAGCCTAAACCCTAAACCCTAAACCCTAAAAACCCAAAAACCTAAACCTAATCTAAATGAAACCTAATAATAAAATAAATAAATAACCCTAAACCTAAATAAATTAAAACCTAAACTAAACCTAAAGCCTAAACCTAAGAATAAAATAAAATAATAAATAAAATAAACTAAAATAAAATAAATAAAAAAGCAAAACTAAACTAAAAGTAAAATAAACCAAAGAAAAAACCTAAATAAAATAAAAGTAAACATAAAATAAGAATAAAATAAAATAAAAACTAAATAAAAATTTAAACCTAAAAAATAAACTTAAAAACAAATAAAAAGTAAAACCTAACCCCTAAAGTAAAAATAACATAAACCTAAAATAAAAATAAAATAAATAAAATATAATAAACCTAAACCTAAACTAAAATAAATAAAACCTAAACCTAAACCTAAATCAAACTAAACTTAAACCTAAACTTAAACTAAATAAAATATAATAAACTAAAAATAAATATAAAGCTAAACTAAAAAATAAAACCTAAAAATAAACCTAAAATAAAAACATAAACCTAAAAAATTAAAATAAAAACATAAAACAAAACCAAAAAATAAACCTAAAAACTAAAATAAAATAAATAAAAACCTAAACTAAAATAAAAAAATTAAATAAACCTAAAAAATATAAAACCTAAATAAAATAAAACTAAATATAAAAAATAAAATAAACCTAAAATAAAATAAAATAAAACTAAATAAAAAAACTTAAACCTAAAAAAATAAAATAAACCTAAACTAAAAACAATATAATAAACTTAAAATAAACCAAAAATAAAACTAAAAAAATAAAACCTAAAAGTAAACATCTAATAAAAACTTAAAACCTAAACCTGAAAAACTAAAATAAAAACCTAAACCTAAAAATAAAAATAAAACCGAAGCCTAAGAAACAAAATAAAAATAAAACTCAACTTAAAAATAAACCTAAACCTAAAAAATAAACTAAAAAAATAACTTAAACTTAAACAAATAAACCAAAAATAAATAAAATAAACTAAATAAAAATAAAAAATAAACCTACGTACAAATAAAAATAAAATAAACTCAAATAAATGAGAAATATACTAAATAAAACTAAACCTACTGGTTTACTTAATTTTTAAAAAAAACTTAAGCATTGAACCCTAAATCCTAAACCCTAAATCCTAAACCATAAACCCTAAACCCTAAAACCTAAAATTAACCCTAAACCCTAAAACCAAAATGTATAATCGTAAATGCTAAAAAACCCAAAACCCTAAACTCTATACTAACCCAAAACCCTAAACCCTAAACCTTAAACCCTAAACCATAAACCTTAACCCTAACCCTAAACCTTAAGCCCTAAACCCTAAATACTAAACCATAAACTAACCCTAAACCCTAAACCGAAAACCTTAAACCTAAAACCCTAAACCCTAAAGCTAAAACACTAAACAATAAACTAACCTTAAACTGTTAAACTTAAACCTAAACTCCTAAACCTAAACACTAAACCTTAATCCTTGAAAACCCTCAACCCTAAAGCCTAAACATTAAACCCTAAACTAACCCTAAACCTTAAGCTAACCCTAAACCCTAAACCCTGAACCATAACCCTAAACAGTAGACCTTAAAACCCTAAACCCTAAAACCCTAAAGCCTAAAGCCTAAACCCTAAACCCTAAGCACTAGACCTTGAAACCCTAAATCGTAAAACCCTAAAACCTAATACTTTAAACCTAAAAACCTTAAAACTTAATCCTAAACTAAATAAAACCTAATATTAAAATAGATAAAAAAACCTAAACCAAACTAAAATAAAAACCTAATTTAAAACCTAAACCTAAACTTAAAAATAAAATAAAATAAATAAAAATAAAAACTAAACTAAAAAAATAAAATAAACCTAAGAATAAAAAACCTAGATAAAATTAAAACTAAATGTAAAATAAGAATAAAATAAACCAAAAATAAAATGCAATAAAAACTAAATAAAAATAGAAACCTAAAAAGTTAATCTAAAAATAAATAAATAGTAAAACATAAACCATAAACTAAGAAAAAAACCTAAACCTAAAATAAAACTAAAATAAAACAAAAATAAACCAAAACATAAACTAAAATAAAATAAACTAAAATAAATAAAACCTAAACCTAAACCTTAATTTAAACTAAATAAAATATAATGAACTCAAAATAAACCTAAAGCTAAACTAAAAAATAAAACCTAAAAATAAGACTAAAATAAAACCTAAATATAAGCCTAAAATAAAACTTAAACCTAAACTTAAAAAATAAAAATAAAAACATAAACCTAAACATACAGTAAAAAATAAGACCTAAACAAAAAAATAAAATAAAAATAAAACTCAACTAAAAAATAATCCCAAACCTAAAAAATAAACTAAAAAAAATACATAACCTAGAAGAAATAAAACTAAAATAAATAAATTAAGCTAAATAAAAATAAAAAATAAACCAAAATAAAAATAAAAAATAAAATAAACTAAAATAAATAAAAAATAAATGAAATAAACTTAAACCTGCCAAATTATTTAATTTAAAAAAAACACTTAAAACCAAAACCCTAAACCCTAAACCCTAAATCCTAAAACCTAAACCCTAAACCCTAAACAAAAATACTAACCTAAACCTAAACCCTAAACCTACCTAAAACTACAACCTTAAACCCTAAGCCCTAAAAAACCTTAAACCCTAAACCCTAAACCCTACGCACTAAACCTAAACTAACCCTAAACCCAAAACTCAAAATGCTAAACCCTAAACCCTAGACCCTAAAACATAACCCTAACCCTAAGCCCTAAACCCTAAACCCTAAAACCCTAAACCCTAAACCCTAAACCCTAAAATGCTAAACCCTAAATAAACATTAAACCCTAAAAACCCTAAACCCTGAAAACCATAAACCCTAAACCCTAAACACTAAACCTTAAACCCTAAAACCAAAATTCTAGAAACCTAAACTAAATAAAACCTAATAGTAAAATAAATAAAAAAGCCTAAACCTAAATAAAATAAAATAAAACTAAAATAATTAAAACCTAAAACTAAAAATAAAATATAAAATAAAAAATAAACTATAATTAAATAAACCTAAGAATAAAAAACCTAAATAAAAAAAAAACTTAACGTAAAATAAGAATACATTAAACCTACAATAAAATAAAATAAAAATTATTAAAAACCTAAACCTGAAAAATAAACCTAAAAATAAATAAAAAATAAAACCTAAACCCTAGATTAAAAAAAGCCTAAACTTAAAATAAAAATCGAATAAACAAAATATAATGAACCTTAACCTAAACTAAAATAAATACAACCTAAACCTAAACCTAAAATAAACTAAATCTTGAAATAAATGTAAACTAAATAAAATAAAATAAACAAAACATAAACCTAAACTTAAATTAAACAATAAAACATAAAAATAAACCTAAAATAAAAACCAAAACCTAAACCTAAAAAAATAAAATAAACACATAAACTTAAACATAAAATAAAAAAAATAAAACCTCAACCTAAAAAATAAACTAAACTAAGATACCTAAATTAAAATAAATAAACAAAATTAAAAAAAATAAAAATTAAACCTAAATAAAAATAAATAAAATAAAATAAATTAAAATAAATAAAAAATAAACTAAATAAACCTAAACCTACCATTTTACTTAATTTAAAAAAAACCCTAAAACCTAAACCTTAAACCAAAAACCCTAAATCTTAAACGCAAAACCCAAAACCCTAAACCATAGAACTAACCCTAAACCCTAAACCTACAACCTTAAATCCTAATCCCTAAACCCTACACCATAAAAAGCCCTAAACCCTAAACTATCCCTAAACCCAAAACCCTAAACCCTAAACACTAAACCCTAAACTCTAAATCATAACCATAACCTAAACCTAAATCTAAAACTAAAACTATAACCTAAACTAAAACTAAAACTTAAACCTAAACCTAAACCCAAACAAAACCTAAACTCTAACCCTAAACCTTAACCCTAACCCTAAACCCTAAACCCTAAACTCTAAACCCAAAACCTAAAACCCTAAATCCTAAACCCTTAACCTTAAACCCTTAATTAACCCTAAACCCAAAACTCAAAACCAAAAACCCAAAACCCAAAACCACAAACCCTAACTCTAACCCTATACCCTCAACCCTAAACACAAAAAACTAATACCCTAAACCCTAAATTATGAACCCCGAACCATAAACCATAAAATTCTAAACTAAACTAACCTAAACTAAACTAAAACCTTTCACCTAAACTCTAAACCTAAACCCTAAATTAATATATACCCAGCAACCTAAACTAAACCTCAAAACCATAAACCCTAAAGACTAAACACTAAACCCTAAGCCTTAAACCCTAAACCCTAAAATCATAAACTCTAAAACCCTAAAACATAAACCATAAACCCTAAACCTTAAACCCTAAAGCGTAAAACCTTAAAACCTAAAAACCTAAACCTAAATAATGTAAAACCTAAGAATAAATAAATAAAAAACTTGAACCTAAATATAAAAAATAAAAAAAATAAAAAATAAAAACCTAAACTAAAACCTAAATCTAAACCCTAAAATAAAATAAAAAGTAAAAATAAGCTAAAATAAGATAAACCTAAGAATAAAAATCCAAAACAAAATATAAATTAAACGTAAAATAAGAATAAAATAAATCTACATAAAATAAAATAAAACCTAAACCTAAAAAAATAAAACCTAAAAGAAAACCTAAACCCAAAATTTAAAAAAAACCTAAACCTAAAATAAAAAAATAAAATAAATAAAATATAATAAACCAAACCTAAACTAAAATAACTACAACCTAAACCTAAACCTGAAATAAACTAAACTTAAACCTAAAGCTAATTAAATAAAATATAATAAACTAAAAATAAATCTAAACTTAAACTAAAAAATAAAATCTAAAAATAAATCTAAAATAAAAAAACCTAAACCTAAACTTAAAATAAAATAAAGGCATAAACCTAAACCGAAAAGTAAAATAAAACTTAAACCTAAAAAATTAAATAAAAATAAACTCAACTAAAAGACAAACATAAACCTAAAAAATAAATTAAAATAAAAAAACCTAAACTAAAATAAATAAACCTAAAGTTAATAAGCTAAAATAAATAAAAATAAAAAATAAACCTATATAAAAATAAAAATAAGATAAATTAAAATAAATAATTAATTAATTAAATAAACCTAAACCTACAGGTTTACCTAATTTAAAAAAAACACTAAAACATAAACCCTAAACCCAAAACCCTAAATATTAAACCCTAAACCCTAAACCATAAAACTAACCTAAATCAACTTACAACCTAAATCTAAATAAACCCTACCCTAAAAGGCCCTAAACTCTAAACCCTAAACTTACCTTAAACCCAAAACCCAAAACCCAAAACACTAACCCTAAACCCTAAACCCTACACCCTAAACCCCAAAACCCAAAACCCAAAACCCCTACTCTAACCCGTAACCCTAAACCCTAAACGCTAAATCGTAAACCCTAAAACCCTAAACCCTAAACCCTAAACTCAAAATGCTAAACTCAAAACCCAAAATTGGATGGTTTTTCATGTTGTTTTGTCCTTATCTTTATGGATTTTATTGGTGTTTTTTTGGGTGTGGCCCTCTTGGTTGGGGTTTGCCCAAAGGTGGTGTTGCTATGTTGTTATGGATTTTGCTCCTGCAATAAAGAGGAGATATGTGACATTGAGGGATTCTTCTCTTTGGTTATAGATTAGAAAGTTGTTTTCCTACGCCTATCATTCCTTTCTTTAGTACTGCTCTGGATGAGTGCTAGATTGGTTATTTCAGGTTTGTTATATTATCTAATTATTGGGTATGCCTCTTGTGATATTGACATTTTATTTTTAATTGGTATTCTGAATGGGAAGGTGACCAACTACTGCTTAGATGTTTTATGGATTTGGCTGATGTTATCCCTGTTGGGGTTCTTATTTGCAGTTGTCTCTAGCTTTGGATTATTTCTGACCATATAGGGATTTCACTTTTTTTTTGGCTTTCGTATCAATCTATTTTAATTAGATTCTTGGATAGGGATTGGTGGTTGCTGTCTCTTGCTTTTCCTTGGGATTTTTTTAATATTTCTGATTGGATGACTCTTTCTGTCTTTCATCATGATGGTTCTAAGTCTAATGACTAGAATCTTTGGATGTATTGGTGGCTTACAGGGTGGACTGCCTTGTTGGCAGCTTAGTTTGGGTGCTCTAGCTAGCTAGTTGGTTTTAAAGAGTATTTACATTGTTATAATTTTCCTAATATTGTCAAATCTATGTATGGATCTGACTGTTTAAATTTCCATTCTTCTCTTCTGGTTTCTACTCGTTGGGATTCTCTTTTTTGGATTGTGGATGAACCTCTACCCTTTTTTGTTTTGTTGGTTGCCTAGCATTCATTCAGTCTTGATGTTAGTCTTATTGTTAACCTAGATATTATTATCATTTATGAATCTTAGCATGTTCTTTTAATGAAGGACCTTACCAATTTTGGTCCTCCTTAAGCCTTTGTTTGGTCTCTATTTAGTCCTATCTCCCTAATTATGAGGTTTGCTCCTAGCAAGTATGTCAGCATTTCTTGGTGGTGGATTTGGTGGTGCTCCCTATGGCCTATGCCTTCCTGATGGGTTACCTCCTTATCTTCTTTACTGAGTTTAATCTATCTAAATGTTGGGTTTTTGTGGCTACATTTTTTGTTTGAAGTTTTATGCAGGTTTCTACGATGATCATCATTGGATAAGGTGTTGCAAGAGGTATGCTGGCAATGATGGCCATGATGCTTCCCACACCTTCTTTTGTCTGGTAGTGCTATATGTAATTATAACCCTTCACTTAAAGTCTGGATGCTTATATATGGTGCTGCTCCTTAAGATGATTATAATTGAGCTTGAGCATCTCTTTATGTTTATACTTCTATCTGCTCTTATATTTAATGTTTAATTAACAATTTCATTATATGTACTTATCCTTTTTCAAGCTTGTTGCAGATATCTGGTACAGGTTGGGAGACATTGGCTGCTGGATTATGCTGGTTTCATAAGGAGTAGAGAAAGGTTGCTGCTGATTTCAAGGATTAAATTTTATGGATCTTTGCTTCTATTTTGATTAGCTTCCTTTCTTTATCTATTGTATTAGCTATGGGGCTTATCTCATTAGGACTTTTGTAGCTCTTGAGCATTAGCTAGATTTGCCCCTAAGGACTTTGTACCTTTTCTTTGTGGCAATAAAATTTCCCTAATTTCCCAAAAAAATAAACCATAAACTAACCCTAAACCCAAAACCCTAAACTCTAAACCCTAAACCATAAACCCTAACACTAACTGTAAACCCTAAACCCTAAACCCTAAACCCTAAATCCTAAACCCTAAAACCTTAAACCCTAAATCGTAAACCCTAAACCCTAAATTATAAAATGCTAAATTCTAAACAAACCCTAAACCCTAAACCCTAAACCCTAAAAACCCTACACCCTAAAGCCTAAACCTAAACCCTAAACTAACCCTAAACCCTCAAAACCATAAACCCTAAAGACTAAACACTAAACCCTAAACCTTAATCCCTAAACCCTAACCCTAAACCCTAAACCCTAAAACCCTAAACCCTAAAACCCTAAAACCTAAACCCTAAACCCTAAACAATAAACCTAAAAGCCTAAACTGAAGAAAAAACCTAAACCTATACTAAATAAACCTAATAAAATAAATAAAAGCTGCTAAATAAAATAAAAATAAAATAAAATAACAACCTAAACTAAACCTAACCTAAAACCAAAAATAAAATAAAACAAAAGTAAAAAATAAACTAAAATAAAATAAACATAAGAATAAAACCTACATAAAATAAAAACTAAATGTAAAATGAGAATAAAATAAACCTATAATAAAAATTAAATAAAAACCTAAACCTAAAAAATAAACCTAAAAATAAAAACTAAAAATAAATAAAAAATAAAACCAAAACCCTAAACTAAAAAAATCATAAACCTATAATAAAAATAATATAAACAAAATATAATAAACCTAAACCTAAACAAAAATAAATACAACCTAAACCTAAACCTCAAAAAAATTAAACCTAAACCTAAACATAAACTAAATAAAATATAATAAACTAAAAATACACCTAAACTTAAATTGAAAAATTAAACCTAAAAATAAACCCAAGCTAAAAACATAAAATCTTAACCTAAAAAAATAAAATAAAAAATATAAACCTAAACCTAAAAAATAAAAATAAAACCTAAACCTAAAAGTTAAATAAAAAATAAAACTCAACTAAAACATAAACCTAAACCTAAAAAATATGCTAAAAAAAACCTAAACTAAAATAAATAAAACTAAAATAAATAAAATAAACTAAATAAAAATAAAAAATAAAGTAAACAAAAATAAATAAAAAATAACCTTAATAAACATAAACATACAACTTTACTTAATTTAACAAAAGATAACCCTAAAACCTAAACCCTAAACACAAAATCTTAAATCCTAAACCCTAAACCATAAAATTAACCCAAAACCCTAAACCTACAAACCTAAACCCTACACCTTAAAAAACCCTAAACTCTAAACCCTAAACCCTAAACACTATATTATAAACCCTAAACTAACCTTAAACCCAAAACCCAAAACCCAAAACCCTAAACCCTAAACCCCAAACCCTAAACCCTAACCCTAAACTTAAACACTAAACCCTAAACCTTAAACCTACCTAAAATTAAACCCTAAACCTCCTAACCTTAAACTTAAACTTAAAACTAAAACCTTAAACCTAAACCCTAAAACACTAAACCTAAAGTCTAAACTAAACCCTAAATTAAACTTAAACCTTAACCTAACTCCTAAACTATAAACCCTAAACCTAAACCTCAAATAAACCTAAAACCCAAAACTTAATCCTAAACTGCTCTAAACCTAAAACCTAAAACCTTAAACCCTAAATCTAAACTATGAATGTTAAACCTTAAACAAACCCTAACCCTATAAATCCTAAACTAAACTAAACTAATTTTAAACCTGTTAAACTTAAACCTCAAGTCATGAGCCTAAACACTTAACCCTAAACCCGAAACCCTAAACCTGAACCCTAAACCCTAAACCCTAGAACCCTAAACCCTAAAACCCTAAACCTTAAAGCCCAAATCCTAAGAACCTAAACCTAAACTAAATAAAAACTAACTAAAAAATAAATAAATAAATAAACCTAAATAAAATAAAAATTCTAAAATAAAATAAAAATCAAAACTAAAACCTAAACTTACACCTAAAAACAAAATTAAAAAATAATAAAAATAAACTAAAATAAAATAAACCTAAGAATAAAACACCCAAATAAAATAAAAAATAAAAGCAAAATAAGAATAAAATAAACTTAGGATAAAATAAAATAATAACTAAATAAAAACCTAAACCTAAAAAAAAACATAAAAATAAAACCTAAAAATAAATAAAAAATAAAATCTAAACACTATAGTAAAAAAAAACATAAACTTAAAATAAAAATAAAATAAACAAAATATAATAAACCTTAACCTAAACCTAAACCTAAACATAAATTAAATAAAATATAATAAACTAAAAATAAACCTAAACTTAAACTATAAAACAAAATGTAAAAAATAATATTAAAATAAAATCCTAAAACCTAAACTTTAAAAAATAAAATAAAAATAAAATGCAGTTAAACAATAAACCTAAACCGAAAAAATAAACTAAAATAAAAAACCAAAGATAAAATAAATAAACCTAAAATTTATAAACTAAACTAAATTAAAAAAAATAAACCTATAATAAAAAAAATTAACTCATATAAATAAGAACTAAACTAAATAAACTAAATAAACATAAACCTACCACTTTACTTAATTTAAAAAATTTAAAGAAATAAAAATAAATAAATAAAAACACCATAACCTTAAACCCTAAACCCTAAAACTAACCCTAAACCTTAAACCCTAAACCTACAATCCTTAACCTTAAACCTACAATCCTAAACCCTACACTAAAACACTAAACTATAAACATTAAATCCTAAACTAAACCTATAAACCTAAAACTATAAACCTAAACCCTAAACCCTAAACCCTAAACCTAAACTATAACCCTAACCTAAACTCTAAACTTAAACCTAAAACCCTAAACCTAAACTTAAATCTAACCTAAAACCTATGTATTGAATTTACTTAAAACCTAAAACCTAAACTAAACCTAAACCCTAAATTCTAAACCTAAAAAAAACCCTAAATCATAAACAACTAAATATAACCTAAAACCTAAACCTAAACCCTACACTATAAAGCTAAACACACTAAACCTAAACTAAACTAAAACCTAAACTCTAAAACCTAAAACCTAAACCTAAACCTAAACTAAATCAGAACTCCTAAACTAAAACTAAACCTAAAACCTAAACCTCTAACTCCTAAATTTAAAGAAACTCTAAACCAAATCTAAACTATAAACCCTAAATTAACCTAAACTAAAACTTTAAAAATTTAAAACCCTAAACCTAAACTTAAACCTAACTATAAACCTAAACCTAAGCCATCAAACCATAACTTAAAGTTTAAACACTAAACCTAAACTAACCCTAAACCTAAACTTAAACCTAACTCTAACCTAAACCTAAACCCTAAACCCTAAAACCTAAAAACCTAAAACCTAAAACCCTAAAACTAAAACCTAAACCCTAACCTAAACCCTAAACTAAACTAAAACCCCTAAACCTAAAACTAACCTAATAAAATAAATAAATAAAATAACTAAACTAATAAATAAATAAACTAAACTAAATAAAATAAACCTAAATAAACCTAAATAAATTAAAATTAAAATAAAATTAAATAAACCTAAAATAAAATTAAAATAAAAAAAAACTAAATAAAACCAAAACCTAAAAATATACCTAAATAAAACTAAAATAGAAAAAAAAAATAAACCCTAAAAAAAAAAAAACCTAAACCTAAACCTAAAGAAAAATAAAATATAATAAACTCAAAATAAACCTAAACCAAAACTAAAAAATAATATTTAAAAAAATACACCTAAAATAAAACTTAAAAAAATAAAATAAAAAAATAAACCTAAACCTAAAAAAATAAAATAAAATAAAAAATAAACTCAACTAAAAGTAAACTAAAATAAAAAAGCTAAACTAATATAAATAAACCTAAAATAATCAAACCAAACTAAATAAAATAAAAATAAACCAAAATAAAAAATAAAAAATTAATAAACTAAATAAATAAACCTAAACCTAACATTTTACTAATTTATTAAAAAAACCTAACCCTAAAAACTAAAAAACTAAACTAAACTAAAAACTAAACCTAAATAAAAAAAAAAAAATAAACTCTAAAAAACCTAAACTAAATAAAAAACTAACCTAAATTAAACTAAACTAAAAAATAAATCTAAATACTAAAAATCCTAAAGTTTAAAAAACCTTAAACCTAAAATTAAAACTATAAACCCTAAATCAAAACCTTAAACTCTAAACTAAAACCCTAAACCTAAACCCTAAACTCAAACACTAAACTAAAACTAAACCCTAACCCTAAACTCCTAAACCTAAAACCCTAAAACCTAAAACCTAAACCTAAAACCTAAACCCAAAACCCTAAACCTAAACTAAACTAAACCTAAATTAAATAAAACTTAATAATAAAATAAATAAAAAAACCTAAACTTAAAGAGAAAAAATAAATAAAATAAAATAAAAACCTAAACCTAAACCAAAAAATAAAGACCTAAACCCTAAACCCAAAACTCTGAATCCTAAATCCTAAAGCTTAAACTAACTATAAAACCCTAAATTCTAAACTAAACTAAACCCTAAAACCTAAACCTAAACCCTAAACCCTATACTTACACCCTAAAGCTCTAAACTTAACCCTAAATCCTAAACCCTAAACTAACCCTAAACTTTAAACACTAAACCCTAAACTTTAAACCCTAACCCTAAACCTTAAACACTAAACCCTAAATGTTAAACCTTAAAACCCTTAATCCTAAAGCCTATACCCTAAACCCTAAACCCTAAACCCTAACCCTAACCCTAAACCTTAAAGTCTAATTGCTAAAACATAAACCCTAAAATCTTAAACCCTAAACCTAAATAAACCATAAAGAAACCCTTAACTAAATTAACCCTAAACCCTAAGCTAACCTTAAACCCTTAAAAAACCCTATACCTCAAGACTAAACCTAAACCCTAAACTAAACTAAAAAATAAAATAAACCTAAGAATAAAAAATGTAAATAAAATTAAAACTAACTTAAAAATCTATATTAAAACTAATTAAAAAAACCTAAATAATAAACTTGAAAGTAAAACCCAAAATAAAAAAAAGATAATAAAACCTAAACCAAACTAAGAAAAGCTAAACCTAAAATAAAATTAAAATAAATAAAATATAATTTTCCCAAACCTAAACTAAAAAAAACTAAACTAAAATAAATAAAACCTAAACCTAAACCTAAAATAAACTAAACCTAAACCTAAACCAAAATTTAATAAAATATAATAAACAAAACATAAACCTAAAGCTAAACTAAAAAATAAAACCTATAAATAAACCTAAGATAAAAGCTTAAAACTAAACCTAAAAAAATGAAATAAAAACATAAACATAAACCAAAAAATAAAAAATAAAACATAAACCTAAAAAATAAAATGAAAATAAACTCTAAATAAAATAAAAAATAAACCTAAATAAAAATAAATAATAAAATAAACTCAAAGAAATAAAAAATAAAGTAATTAAACTATAAAACCATTTAAATTTAAAACACTAAAACCTAAACTCAAACCTAAATCCTAAATCCTAAACCCTAAACCCAAAACCATAAAATAAACCCTACCCTAAAACCTAAACCTAAACCCCAAACCATAAACCCTAAACCCTAAACCAAATATAACTAAACCCTAAACACTTAAACTCTAAACCCTAAACCTAAATCCTAAATCCTAAATAAGAAGCCTAAACCTTAGACTAAACCTAATCCTAACTTAAACAAACCCTAGCTCTAAAATGCTAAACTATAAACCTTCATGCCTAAACTAACCCTAAACCCTAAACACTAAAGCCTAAACCCTAAACCTTAATCCTTAAACCCTAAATTAACCCTAAACCTTAAGATAACCATAAACCCTAAACCATAAACCCTAAAAACCTTAAACCCTATATCCTAAACACTAAACCCTAATCCCTAAACCCTAAACCCTAACCCTAAACCTTAAACCCTAAACCCTAAACCCTAAGACCCTAAACCCTAAATTGTAAACCCTAAACCCAAAGACCCTAAAGCCTAAACTTAAAATAAAAATAAAATAAATAAAATAAATAAAATAAAATAAACCTAAACCTAAAATAAAATAAATAAAACCTAAACCTAATCCTAAATAAACTAAACTTATACCAAAACCTAAACTAAATAAAATAAAATAAACTAAAAAACTTAAACCTAAACTAAAAATCAAACCTAAAATAAACCTAAAATAAAAACCTAAAACCTAAACCTAAAAAATTAAAATAAAAACTTAAACCTAACCTAAAAATAAATAATTAAACATAAACCTAAAAATAAAATAAAATAAAACCAAAAAATAAAGCTATACCTAAAAATAAACTAAATAAAACCTAAACTTAAAAAAAAATAAAACTAACATAAATAAACTAAAATAAATAAAAATAAAATGAACCCAAATAAAAAAGAAAAAAAAAAATAAAATAAACTAAAATAAATAAAAAAGTAAACTAAGTTAACTAAATAAACCAATCGGTTACTAATTAAAAAAAACCTTAAACCCTAAATCCTAAACCCTAAAAAATCCTAATTCCTAAACCCTAAAGCCTAACCCTAAATCCTAAACCCTAAAAGCATAAACCCTAAAACCATAATCCCTAAACCCTAAACCCTAAACCCTAAACCCTAAATCCTAAACCCTAAACTCCAAACCCTAAACCTAAACCTAAAGTATATAAATAAATTAAACAATAAACCTAATCCCAAAATTTTACCCTAAGGATGGGCAGAACCTTAACGGTAGGAACATCACCATCAACTAGGATTTGTCTAGATCTAGCAGTGGAGGCAAAGGCGAGGCAGTGATTATCACATTGGTGGTGGGGGATCTAGAGTTGCTCTGTGGAGGTGTGGAGTGGTGGTCATGAGGAGCGATGGAGGTTACCCAAGGAGAGATAGAGATGATGGTGGATCCCACTACTGAGGCAGGTCATTGATGGGAACTAGAGAAATCAAGAACTATGATCCGAATCGCTATGGAATTGTGTCTATAATAGAGAAAATTCTAGTTATCTGGTTTTGATTTGCTTTATGCAAATTTTGATCTATGTCGTCACTTGTGTCTTGGAAAACTTGGTGTGTTACATGGTTGATATAATCAAAAAAAAAAAAGAAATGTTAAATCTATTTGTTTTAAACCCCAAAATTAAAAAACCTAAACTAAACCCAAACTAAACCTAAACTAAACTAAGCTAAATTTAAATAAATAAACCTAAATTTAAAACTAAAATAAATTTTAAAAAACCTAAATGAAATTTAAAAAAATAACTAAACTAAAACTAAAATTAAAAAATAAAACTTAAAATAAATAAAACCTAAACTAAACTAGAAAATAAACCTAAATAAAATAAAACTAAACCTAAAATAAAAATAATAAAATAAACCTAAAACAAAATAAAATAAAACTAATAAAACATAAACCTAAATAATAAATCTAAAAATAAACCTAAAAAATAAAAATAAAAAACCTAAACCCTAAACTAAAAAAAAGCTTAAACTAAAAATAAAAATAAAGTAAACCTAAACCTAAACTAAAATAAACTAAACTAAAATAAATAAAACCTAAACCTAAACTTAAAATAAACTAAACCTAAACATAAACCTAAACTAAATAAAATATAATAAATTAAAAATAAACCTAAATCTAAACTAAAAAATAAAACCTAAAAATAATCTTAAAATAAAAAACATAAAATCTAAACCTAAAGGAAAAAAATAAAAACCTTAACCTAAAAATATAAAATAAAAGTTAAACTTAGAAAATAAAATAAAAATAAAATAAAACTAAAAAATATACTTAAACCTAAAAATAAACTAAAATAGAAAACATAAACTAAAATAATTAAACTTAAAAAAATAAAAACTAAATTAAATAAAAATCAAAATAAACCTAAATCTAAATAAAATATATAATCCTTACGGTGATTATTCCGGGCTCCACCTCAAATTATGGATGATAAGAATGACACTTTGGGCTTTCCCTAATGTCGCTTCTTCTACTAAATCTAAGGAAGAACACTCTAGTAAGACTTCTCCCATGATTCACTTAATCTCATTTGACATCTTTAGAGGTTCAAATAAATGCTCATGTGGATGTTGAAAAGTTGGCAAAACCTTTTGAATTTTCTCTTGTTGATAAATTTGCTTTGCGCCGTCCGAATTTGGATAAGATATGCTCTTTTTTCAATAATTTCAAGTTTACGGGAGCTTTATTGATTGGTCTTATTGACCCTCGGCCCTAATGCATTTGTTGTAGTGGTCACCCCTTTTTGACATTAAGGAGGAATCCCTTATTATCCCTATGTGGTTATCCCTTTCTAATATGTGCATTCATTTTTTTACCCATCATGTGATTTTGGCTATTAGTTATTTTATTTAGCCTTGAACAATGAAAGATCTTTCCCTTCTATGGCTCGGATCCTCCTTGAATTAGACATAACTAAAATACACGCAAAAGAAGTTTGGATTGGTTCTAAAAAATATGGGTATTCACAAACGGTTGAATTGGAGAACCTTTCGATTTTTGTTCCCATAAAAATTCTTCATGATAATTTAGAATGTTTTATACTCCATCCCCACTTAAAAAAAATAAAATCCTCCTAAAGAGAATGTTGTTCCTACCCAGAAGCTAATCTCTACTTATGTTCAAAAATCGCCTCGGATCTTGAGAATGGTATGAAGACTGTTATTGAGGTTGATTCCTTGGATATCAGGGTTATTCCTGTTGATCAAGTTTCAACTCATACTGCTAATATAGATTTAGCTGATTTTCAAAATGAGAAGGATGATTTACCTCTTTTTCCTTTTTTGAATTTGAATATTTCTAATTCAAAGAACAATAAAATTTAAAAGTTATTAGAAGATGATTCTATTTCCATTGATTCTATTCTTGCATATATGTCGGCTTTGATTGACAAAAATAAATCTTCTAATGAGGATTTCAAGGATGTCGAGCATACTGAAAACATTTTTAATTCGGATTTAACTACTTGTACCTTAAATGGTTCTAAATCATCACTGTCTCTCATTTTTAATCTTGATATTCATGTTAATCCTACTTTTCAACTTAATATGAATTTGGAAGAGGGTGAACTCCCCCCTCAAAACACTTGGAGAATTCTCTTAAATATATGACCAATGTTACTAAATCTTACTCGGATGATGAATCTAGGGGAAAAGAAAATGGTTTTCAAATTTATCATGCTAAAAGGAAAAAAGTGTTAAAAATTACCCTCCCAAATTGTCTAAAACACTATATCTGCCTCTCACTCTCTTAATAAACCTTGCTTAACCTTTTTTATTTTACTTATGTTTAATTTTCTTGTTTGAATGTCGAGGATCATTCTCACCTTTGTAATCGTATTAGAAATCTTTATCGCATTCATAATATTTATTTACTTATTATTCTGGTGCCTCTTATTCATGCTAATAAAATTAACCATGATACTATAATGATCAGCCTCAATAAATTTTTCTCTAACGTTAGTAATAAGATTTGGTATTTAATAATTTTGTTGAGGTTTCTCTAACTAAATAAACCCTAAACCCTAAAACTTAAACCTAACCTAAATAACCTAAAATAACTATAAACTAAACTAACTAACCTAAACCCTAAACCTAAACTAAACCCTAAACTAAACTAAACTAAACTAAAATAAACTAACTAAACCCTAAATCCTAAACCTTAAACTATAAATAAACCTTAAACCCTAAACATTAAACCTAAGTTCTAAACCTAAACCCTAAACCCTAAACTTTAAACCTACAACCCTAAACTTTAAACTTAAAACCATAATTAAACTATACCTAAACCTAAACCTTAAACCTAATTTAAAACCTAAAACCCTAAACCCTAAACCATAAACCATAATACTAAACTAAACTTAAACCTAAACCCTAAACCTAAACTTAAAGTAACTAAATAAATTAAAAATAAACTTAAATGCTAAAATAAACCTAAACCCTAAGAATGGTAACCTTGATTACATCACCATGAACCAAAAGATAAAATCTAAAATCTAAAAATAAACTTAAAATAAACCTAAAATAAAAACCCAAAACCTATAAAAAAATAATAAAAACCTAAACTTAAACCTAAAAATTAAAAATAAAACCTAAACCTAAAAAATAAAATGAAAATAAAACTCAACTAAAAAAATAAACCTAAACCTAAGCTTAAACCTAAAAAAATAAAAATAAAAACCTAAACTAAAATAAATAAACACAGAAAAGATAAACATAAAATAAGTAAACTAAGTTAAATTAAAATAAAAAATAAACCTAAATAAAACTATAAAATAAATTAAATAAATGTAAACCTACAGGGTTACTTAATTTTTTTAGAAAACAAACCCCTAAACCATAAACCCTAAATCCTAAACCCTAAACCATAAATCCTAGACCCTACAACCCTAAACCCTGAAAGACCCTAAACCCTAAATCTTTACCATAAACCTAAACCTTAAAGCATAAATCCTAAACCCTAAACCTTATACCCCAAATCCTAATCCCCAATCCCTAAACCCTAACACTAAACCCTAAACCCTAAACCCTAAACCCTAACACCGAACCCTAAATCCCAAACCCTAAAGCCAAAACACTAAATTATAAATTAACTTTAAACCCTAAAAACTAAACCCTAAATCCTTAAAATCTTAAACCCTAAAGCCTAAACACTAAACCTTAAACCTAAGCCCTAAACGCAAAACACTAAAGTCTAAACACTAAACATTAAACCTAAACCTAAAACCTAAACCCTAAACCTAAAAAAAAAACCTAAACCCTAAATCTAATCCCTAACCTAATATCTAACACTAATCCTAAACTCTAAAGACCAAACTAAACCAAAACCTAAAGTAAATAAATTTAAAATAAACATAAATCCTAAAAAACCTAAACCCAAACCTAAACCCTCGAAAGAAGAACCGTGATGTAAGAACATCACCATAAACCAAGCTCAATCTAGATCTTGGAGGCATGAGACAGCTATCTGGAGGAGGGATCTAGGTGTTGGTGGATATGGAGGTGGTGGTCGAAAAGGTTATGGAGGTGAGGAGCAACATATATTATAAATGGTAAGGGAGAGATCGGGATATGATGGATCCGCTAAGAGGTCTTAGCTTTGAGGTGAATTGAAGAAACTTAAGAATGGTGATCCGATGCTACTTATGGAATTGTCAGAGACAGTTTCAAGCTATCTAGGGTTTTCAATTTGCTCAAAGTATGCTCATTTTTTATCAATGTCATCACTTATGTCTTAAAAGGTTTGTTACTTGGTTGATGAAATCAAAAGAAGAAATGTCAAATCAATCTATTCTCTTTAAAACCAAAACTCAAACCCTAAACTAAAATCAACCCTAAACCTAACCTAAACCTAAACCCTAAATAATAAAATCCTAATAAAATAAACCTTCAACTCTAAAATCCTAATTAAACCATAAAACCCTAAAACCCTAAACCCTAAATAATAAATCCTAAACGCTAAATCCTAAACCCTAAACCCTAAACTCGAAACCCTAAACCCTAACCCTAAACCCTAAATCCTAAACCCTAAACCATAAAACTATAAACCTTCAACCCTAAACTAACCTTAAACCCTAAGCTCTTAAACCTACAACCCTAAACCCTAAACCCTTAAACCTACAACCCTAAACTTTAAACTCTAAAAAACCCTAAATCCTAAACCCTATACCCAAACCCTAAACTTAAACCCTAAAAGCATAAATCCTAAAATCCAAAACCCTAAACCCTAAACCATAAACCATAATACTAAACCCTAAACCCTAAACCCCAAACCCTAAACCTAAACTTAAAGTAACTAAATAAATTAAAAAATAAACATAAACTGTTAAGCCTAATAAACATAAACCCTAAGAATGGGCAGAACCTTGATTACAGGAACATCACCATGAACCCCACAAAGATAAAAATCAAAAATCTAAAATAAACCAAAAATAAACCTAAAATAAAAACCTAAAACCTATAAAAAATAATAAAAACCTAAACCTAAACATAAAAATAAAAAATAGAACCTAAACCTAAAAAATAAAATGAAAATAAAACTCAACTAAAAAATAAACCTAAACCTAAGCTTAAACCTAAAAAATAAATAAAAATAAAAAACCTAAACTAAAATAAATAAACATAGAAAAGATAAACATAAAATAAGTAAACTAAATTAAATTAAAATAAAAAAGAAACCTAAATAAAACTATAAAATAAATTAAATAAACTTAAACTGGGTTACTTAATTTATTTTAAAACAAACCCTAAACCATAAACCCTAAATCCTAAACCCTAAACCATAAATCCTAGACCCTACAACCCTAAACCCTGAAAGACCCTAAACCTAAATCTTTACCATAAACCTAAACCCTAAAAGCATAAATCCTAAAACCCTAAACCTTATACCCCAAATCCTAATCCCCAATTCCTAAACCCTAACACTAAACCCTAAACACTAAACCCTAAACCCTAACATCGAACCCTAAATCCCAAACCCTAAATCCAAAACACTAAATTATAAATTAACCTTAAACCCTAAAAACTAAACCCTAAATCCTTAAAATCCTAAACCCTAAAGCCTAAACACTAAACCTTAAACCCTAAACCCTAAACGCAAACACTAAAGCCTAAACACTAAACCTTAAACCCTAAACCCTAAACCCCAACCTTAAACCCTAAACCCTAAAAAACCTAAACCCTAAATCCTAATCCCTAAATCCTAATATCTAACACTAATCCCTAAACTCTAAAGACCAAACTAAAACTAAAACTCTAAATAAATTTAAAAATAAACTAAATCCTAAAACCTAATAAACCTAAACCTAAACCTAAACCCTCAGAATAAGAAGAACCGTGATGTAAGAACATCACCATAAACCAAGCTCAATCTAGATCTAGTGGTGGAGGCATAGGCGGAGATGGCGGTTGTCGCAGTGCTGGCTGGAGGGAGGGATTTAGAGGTATTGGTGGATATGGAGGTGGTGGTCAGACCAGTGGTGGTTATGGAGGCAAGAGGAGCAACGGATATTATAGCTGTGGTGGTGGCGAAGGGAGAGATCGGGGATATGATAGTGGATCTCGCTACTCGAGAGGTCAAGTTAGCTTTGAGGTGAATTGAAGAAACTTAAGAATGGTCGATCCGATCTGCTGCTTATGGAATTGTCTGTTTACAGTAGAGACAGTTCTAGCTATCTAGGGTTTTCAATTTGCTCAAAGCATGCTCATTTTTTATCAATGTCATCACTTATGTCTTAGAAAAACTGGTTTGTTACTTGGTTGATGAAATCGAAAAGAAGAAATGTAAATCTATTCTCTTAAAACCAAAAACTCAAAACCCTAAACTAAAACTCAACTAAACCTAACCTAAAACCTAAACCCTAAATAATAAACCTGAATTAATAAAAACCCTAAACCTTCAACTCTAAAACCCTAAACCCTAAACCATAAAACTCTAAAACCCTAAACCCAAAACAATAAATCCTAAACCCTAAATCCTAAACCCTAAACCCTAAACTCTAAACTATAACCCTAAACCAATTAAACCCTAAACTATAAATCAGAACCTTCAACCCTAAACTAACCTTAAACCCTAAGCTCTTAAACCTACAACCCTAAACCTAAACCCTTAAACCTACAACACTAAACTTTAAACTCTAAAAAACCCTAAATCTAAACTATACCAAACCTACACTTAAACCCTAAAGTATAAATCCTAAAATCAAAACCCTAAATCCTAAACCTTAAACCATAATACTAAACCCTAAACCCTAAACACCAAACCCTAAACCTAAACTTAAAGTAACTAAATAAATTAAAAAATAAACTTAAACTATAAAACCTAATAGACCTAAACCTAAACCTAAATCCTAAAAATTGGCAGAACCTTGAATAGAGGAACATCACCATGAACCAGGCAAAGTTAAAAATCTAAAACCAAAAATAAACCTAAAATAAACCTAAAATAAAAATCTAAAACCTCTAAAAAAATAATAAAAACCTAAACCTAAACCTAAAAAATAAAATAAAAATAAAACTCAACTAAAAAATAAACCTAAACCAAGCCAAAACCTAAAAAATAAATAAAAATAAAAACCTAAACTAAAATAAATAAACATAGAAAAGATAAACATAAAATAAATAAACTAAATTAAGTAAAAATAAAAACTAAACCTAAATAAAACTATAAAATAAATTAAATAAACTTAAAACAGTTAAATTTTAAAACAAACCCTAAACCTTAAACCATAAATCACCCTACAACCCTAAACCCTAAATCCTAAACCCTAACCTAATTAAACCCTAACCTAAAACCCTAAACCTTAATCCCTAAACCCTAATCCCTAATCCTTAAACCCTAAACCCTAACACTAAAACCAAAACCCTAAACCCTAAACCCTAACACCAAACCCTAAATCCCAAACCCTAAAGCTAAAACATTAAACTATAAATTAACCTTAAACCCTAAACCCTAAACCCTAAATCATAAAATCCTAAACCCTAAAGCCTAAACACTAAACCTTAAACCCTAAACCCTAAACTCGAACCCTAAAGCCTAAACACTAAACCTTAAACCCTAAACCCTAAACCCCAACCTTAAACCCTAAACCCTAAACCCTAAATGCTAAACCCTAATCCCTAAATCCTAATCCCTAACACTAATCCCGAAACTCAAAATACTAAACTCTAAACCAAAACCTAAAGTAAATAAATTTAAAAATAAACCTAAATCCTAAAACCTAATAAACCTAAACATGAACCTAAACCCTCAGAATGGGAAGAACCTTGATGTAAGAACATCACAAAACCAAGCTCACCCTAGATCTAGTGGTGGAGGCATGTGAGGTGGCTGGTTGTCATGGGAAGGGGGATCTGGAGGTGTTGGTGGATATGGAGGTGGTGGTGAGTAAGTGGTTATGGAGGCAGGAGGAGCAACGGATCTTATAGCTGTGGTGGTGGCGAAGGGAGAGATCAGGGATATGATGGTGGATCCCGCTAATCAAGAGGTTGGGGTAGCTTTGAGGTGAATTATGGAAATTGAAGAATGGTCGATCTGATATGCTACTTATCGAACTGTCTCTTTATAGTGGAGACAGTTCTAGCTATCTAGGGTTTTCATTTTCTCAAAGCATGCTCATTTTTATCTATGTCTTCTCTTATGTCTTAGAAAACTTTGTTTGCTACTTGGTTGATGAAATCTAAAAGAAGAAATGTTGAATCTAAATTTATTCTCTGTTAAAAAAAATCAAAAACTCTAAAACCCTAAACTAAAACCTGAACCCTAAACCTAACCTAAAACCTAAACCCTAAACACTAAACTTGAATTCATAAAAACCCTAAACCTTAAACCCTAAACCCTAAAACCCTAAAGCCCTAAACCTTAAACCATAAATCCTAAACTCTGAAACCTAAATCCTATACCCTAAACCCTTAACCCTAAACCCTAAACCCTAAACCCTAAACCCCAAACCCTAAACCCTAAACTAACCCTAAACCCTACAAAGTTAAAAATGTAAACCTAAACTAAATAAAATCTGAAGATAAAATAATTAAAAAAACTTAAACCAAAAAAAATAAAATAAAATAAAATAAAAACAAAAACTAAAACCTAAACCTAAACTTAAAAAGAATATATAATAAAACATAAAAACTAAACTAAACTAAAATAAATAAAAACCTAACCTAAACTAAAGAATAATAAACCTAAATAAAATAAAAACTAAACCTAAAATAAATTCAAAATAAAATAAAAACTAAATAAAAATATAAATATAAATAAAAAATAAAATAAACTAAAATAAATACAAAAATAAACTAAATAAACCTAAACCTACCAGTTTACTTAATTTAAAAAAAATAAATAAATAACCCTAACCATAAACCCTAAAACTAACTTTAAACCCTAAATACTAAACCATAAATCGACAACCCTAAACCTTAAACCTAAACCCTAAAACCCAAAACCCTTAACCCTAAACCCTAAATCATAAACCCTAAACCCTAAACCCTAAAACCCTAGCCCTAAACCCTAAACCCTAACCCATAAACCATAAACCCTAAAACCTACAATCCTAAACCCTAAACTCTAAACTCAAAACCCTAAACCCTAAACCCTAAACCCTAAAACCTAAAACCAAAAAAAACCTAAGCTAAATTAAAAAACTAAACCTCAACCACAAAACTTAATAAACCTAAACCTAAACCTAATTGCTCAGAATGGGCAGAACCTTGATGATAAGAACATCACTGTGAACAAGGCTCAACCTAGATCAGGTGGTGGATGTGAAGGCCCAGGTGGCATTTATCGCAATGGTTGTTGGGGATCTAGAGGTGTTGGTGGATATGGTGGTGGTATGAGTGGATGGAGGCGGGAGATGGAGGTTACAACCATGGTGGGAGGAGAGATAGATGATGGTGGATCCCGCCACTGAGATGTCAAAGTGGTTCATTGGGAACAAAAGAAATCAAGAAGGCCAATCTATATTGCTTACTAATTGTGTCTTTACATTAGATACAATTCTAGTTATCAAGGTTTTGATTTGCTCATGCGTGCTCATTTTTTATCTATGTCATCGCTTGTGTGTTAGAAAACTTGGTGTGTTACTTGGTTTATGAAATTGAAAAGAAGAAATGTTGAATCTGAATTTGTTTTCTATTAAAAAAAACTAAAAACCCTAAATCCTAAAAACCCTAAGCCTCAAACCTAACCCTTAAACCCTAAACCCTAAACCCTAATCCTACAACCCTAAACCTAACTTAAATCTAAAAACTAAACTAACCTAAACCTAATCCCTAACTTAACTAAACCTTAACCTAACCCTCTAAACCCTAAACCTAAACTAAATAACTAAACTTAAACCCTAAACCTAAACCTCAAACTAAACCCTAAAACTTAAACTCAAACTAAATTAAACCTAAACACCCTAAAACTTAAACTAAACCCTAAACCTTAAACCTAAACCCTTAAAACCTAAACTAAAACTTAAACCTAAACCTTAAATAACTTTAAACCTTAAACCTAAACCTTAAATAACCCCTAACCTAATAAACCTAAACTTAACTTAACCTAACCAACTAACCCCTAACTTAACCCTAAACCTAACTAAACCCTAAACCAAATCCTCTCGGCCACGCCACTCTCTGGCGATTGTGTTTTTCCCTTTCAATTTCCTTGCATCTTGGCTGATTTTTTATTAGTCTCGATAAATTTTTTTGATTATTTGTCTCTTTTTGGCCTCTTATGTGAGTTTCCCTTTGCTCTTTCAATGGAGGAGGAGTCACTTTCCATGCAATCGAGTTAATCCATCTTGGAGGCATTGGCTAGGGCATCCGATTTACATGGAATTATGGATCTAAAATCTACTGCTACTCTTCCTGCAGTTAAGTCCTTTAAGGATGCATTATTTGGTAAGAACCTTTCCCCTAATGCTTCAGTGAATTTGATCTCGACCTCATTTTGTTGGGTGCCTACCGTTATGTGCTTAGAGCTTGATGTGGAAAAGTTTGCGAAGCCTTTTGAATTCTCTTTAGTTGGTAAATTTTCCTTACGTCGGCCAACTCTCGATTACATCCGATCATTTTTTCATAGCCTTAAACTTGTTTTCATTATTTGAGATTGATCCTAATCATATTTTAATTCAACTCTCTAATGACTTAGATTATTCAAGAATTTTTGCCCGTCGCTCTTACTTTGTCTTTAATTATCAAATGCAACTTCTGAAATGATCTACTTTTTTGATATAAAAGAGGAATCCCCAATTGTTCCTATATGGCTAGCTCTTCCTAATATGAGAATACATTATACTACACATCAAGTTCTCTTTGCGATTGGGGCTCTCTTTGATCGGCCTCTTTAAATAGATCAGGCCACCGCTGTGAGATCACAACCTTCTATTGCTCATATTTTGGTTAAGATTGATATTACTAAAAAGCATCCTAAAGAAGTTTGGATCGGCTCTGAGAAGTTTGGTTATAATCAAAAAGTGGAATTTGAGAACTTTCCTATTTTTGCACACATTGTAAGATTCATGGCCATGATCATTCTGAATGTTTTGTGTTGCATCCTCATCTTAAAAAGAATAAATTGTCGGATCCTAATCCTACTCTATCAAATTAAAAAACTAATAAATTTGCTTATGTACCAAAATTCACTCAAATTGGGAATCATCCCCCAACCCCTACTCCTTTTCTATCCATTGATTTTCCTATTGGAGAGCAATCTGAGCATGTTAAAAGTAATGCTTATGAGGTTTGTGAGGAGGCTAATGATAACTTAATTAACATTGCTTCTAATTGTAATAATTTGGCTCCTAAAGATGATACCTTGACTCAGTCTAACCTACCCCTTTTGGCTAGTGAACCCGAGGAGACTCATATGAACCCTAGTAGTGATTTGAATGGAAACTTTAGGTTGGATCAAAATCTGAAAAAAAATTCTGGAGTTGATCCTTTGTTGAAGGAACAAAATTTGAAAATTGCTGATCCTTTGATGATGGAACAAAATCTGAAGTAATTCTGAAACTGAGCATGAAATATGTGCTATTAATGGCTTCACAACCTCTCCTTCTCCTACCCTTCAGAGTGATACACATGCTAACCCACTTTCTCAGATTAATTCTGACATTAAAGAAGGGGAAATTACCATTAGAAATGCTTTGACTGATACAGGTCCTATTCTGAATATCAAAAATCAGTCTGTTTTGGATGGTGATACTTTGGACAATGATAGATCTTTTCAAACTATTTTTAAAAAAAATCTATTTAAGCTAGAATGTTCAATAATAGCTCCACTAGAACTACAAGATCTTCTCTAACTTCCCATAAATAACTATTTTTAGTTTTCTTTTCTTCTTGCTTTTTTATTTCTTCAGTTATCTCTTCCTTTCTTTCTTTTTTATTATGATCAATTTTCTAATTTGGAATGTTCGTGGTATTGGGACTCTCATTGTCCAAACCGTATTACAAAGTCTTTGTATTCATAACATAGCCTTACTTGTTGTTATTATTGAACCATTCATACACTCTTCTAAGATCAACCATGTTGCTAGAACACTTGGCTTTCAAAATTTCTTTTATAATATTAGCAATAAAGTTTGGTGTTTTTCAAATAATTTAGTCAACATCTCTATCCTTGATGATCTTCAACTATTGGTTAATGTCCACATTTCATTGGGAGAATTTTTTGCTTTAGGTTCTTTTATTTATGCTTCTTGTAATAGAGCTGGTAGGAACATCCTTTAGGATAAAGTAAGAACATTTGCCTCCTCGGTCAACAAACCATGGTTGGTTGGGGGTGATTTTAACACTATTCTCTCTTCCTCGAAATAAGGGGAGGTTGTTCTCCTAATATTCATTCCAGTGGAAGATTTTTCTAATATGATTCTTGATTGTAATTTGATTGATATTAGCTTTTTGGGCTCTGACTATACGTGGCAAAACTCTAGACTCTAGCAGTGGCTTGATAGGACACTTTTTAATTCTCTTTGGATCAATCAATGGCCCCTTACTTCTGTTGAACATTTGAGCATAACTTTGTCTGATCATGCTCCTCTTTTGATTTCTGTCCAAAATCCTCCAATAGATATCCTCCCAACTCTTTCAAATTCCAAAATATGTGGATCCAACACATTGATTTCATAAATGTTGTATCCATTAACTGGATGGCTCCTCTTCATCCAGATAATTCAGTTAAGGGCATGATTAGCCTCTGGCTTAAGCTTAAATGGCTTAGAGGAAACCTAAATTGGTGAACAAGCATCATTTTAAAAATCTTTTTTCCAATGTCAAAAATATGGAACATTTAGTTTGTTCTCTTGAAGATGCTGTTTTGACTAATTCTACTAAACTTGAGGAGTTGAATGAAGCTAAAGATAACTTGGTTAAATATCAGAATATGGAGGAAACATACAAAGAAAAGGTCGCTAGCAAACATATTCGATGGTGATAGAAAATACCTGTATTTCCATGCTCTTTCAAAAAAAGAAAGCCTTAAACTCTATTAAAAAATTTAAAATGATAACTAGGATCATAATAATGATATTAAAGATTCTGTCATACATCATTTTAAAAACTTATTACACAACAACCCTACCTTAGAAGCTCTCTCCAACTCTCACCTAATTCCCTCAATGATTAATAATGATGACAACCATTTGCTTAATTTGCATCCTACAGAAGCTGAGATTGGTAGTATTCTCAATAGAATGAACATTGATTCTGTTGCTGGCCCTGAAGGCTACACGACTCAATTTTTTCAACATTGCTGGCCTATTATTAAGTCTGATCTTGTCGAGGCTGTCATTGATTTTTTTGATGGCAGTACTTTACTTAGATATTTTTCTAGCACTTCCATTGTTCTTATTCCCAAAATTAGTAATCAATCTTGGGGCTATTTGACTTATCCACCTTCTTTCAAAACTCATTGCTAAATTAATTGCCAATAGAATTAGTCTGCTGCTGCCAAAAATTATTTCCCCCAACCAAACTGGTTTCGTTAAAGGTAAAGTTTTCTATCCCAAGAGCTGATTCATGACATTGATGCTTCTACCAAAGGTGGTAACATCCTTTTCAAATTAGACATCTTTAAAGCTTTTGACAACCTCTCTTGGAATTTCCTCTTCAAATTTTCTTTGTTGTTTTTTTCGACTATTTTATCCACCTCAATAAAAATTGTATTACCAATGTTTTGTTCTCCGTTATCATGAATGGTGAGTCCCTAGGTTTTTTCCCTTCTATGCATGGTTTGAGACAAGGAGATCCCTTATCTCCCTCTCTTTTTATTTTTCCTATTGAATATCTTTTGAGGACCCTTAATGATATTTTCAATAATAATAGTAGCATGTTTTTTAAAACTCAAGGTGGTCTTCTTATCTCTCATCTTAATTTAGCTGATGACTTCATAATCTTTTACAATGCCTCTACTCATCACATTAAAGCTATTAAGAATCTTTTAAATAAATTTGGTAATGAAAGTGGTCTCTTTCTTAACGAAGGTAAAAGTTATTTCATTCTTTCCTCTAAAATTCCTAGTAATAAGATCAACCAAATCTTGAGAATTACTAATTTTCAGCAACAATAACTTCCTATTAAATATCTTGGTGCTCCGCTCTTTAAAGGTCAGAAAAGATCACAACTCTTTGATGAGTTAATCCAAAACATCTCTAATAAAATTTCTATTTGGGAATTTCATTTACTCTCATTTGGTGGTAGACTCACTTTGATTAAGAGCACTCTTAACTCCATGCCTTTATATCTCATTCAAAGCATTATGGACCAATTTTACATTAAGTAATTGAGCCCTAACAAATTCTTCTGAGCTCTAACAATTCTCCTAAAAGAATGCATTGGACCTCTTGGTATAAAAGTTGTGGCACTCTTGCTAAAGGTGGGCTTGGCTGTAAGCAAATTAGGGAAGCTATCACTATTTTTTCCTATAAACTTTGGTGGAATTTTATGTGCAACAATAGTCTTTGGGCTAATTTTATGACTGCCAAATACTACCGGGGTAAACACCCTCTCATTTGCTCCTATAAAGTGGGAGACTCTCCTGTATGGAAAAGACTTTATTCCATCAAATGGGAAGTAGAATCTTTAATCTCTTGGGATTAACTCGAACCTTTTCTTTTGGCAAGATAACTGACAGGTGGGTCCATTGATGATTTACTTTACCCACTCCAGCTATTAAAGTGAACTCTTTTGTAAGTGGAACAATAGTAAGTTTACCGACTATATTCCTTTCTCTCTTTAGATAAGCTTACTACTATTCCTATCATACCTAGCAATCATGATCAGATCCTTTTTAAGCTTTCCTAAAATGGTGATTTCAACCTTAAAAATGTTTGGATTCATATTAAAGAACCTCATGATTTCTCCAATGTGTTTTTAAAATTTTGGAATAACACTATTCCTATTTCTATTCTGTTTCTAACTTGGCATATTTTGAAAACTTTATCCTGGACTCCTTGATGTGGGGTAAAGGTTTTACTTACCTTCAAAATACTACTGCTTTCACATTGAGAATGTGAATCATGTATTTGTTAGGAGCCATTTCTTCCAAACTTTGATTTGGTATGATGATATCTTTAATATTGTCAAAATGCTCCTTAACTATACCAACTTCTTAAAGTTTATTTTGAAAATACTTTTAAAGGCCACATTAAAGTCATAACCGTTATCACGCTTATTTGGTTCATATGGATGAATGATGCAAAACATCGGGGGATTCCTATGAACCACATGAGGATAATTATTGGAATTAAAATAAAATTTGACTTGTTTTGCCAATTTAATTAACTACAATAAATTCAAAGGCTATAAATTTATGGCCAATAAATTGGTTTTAACTTGTCGATCCACCAATCGTAAAGATGACAAGATTTTTATTCAAAATCTGCTAATACTAAAATTAACACTGATTCTATCTCTCAAAATGCTTCGCTATGGTGGCATTTTTAGAAACCTTAATGGTAAAGTCCTATGTGCTTTGCTTACTTAATACTTTCTTATTCCTTTTCAGCTAATGGCACAGCTATTGAGATTTGCCTTCAAAGGTTGGCTCAATATTTGGATTGAGGTGGATGCTTTGTTCTGATTGATCTTTACTTCCACCAAAATGGGCAATATAATTGTACTAACTTCTCATGACTAGAGCTCTTTCTCAACTCTATTTTAAAATCACTCATGTATGGCAAGGTAATGCATGACCTTGCTAACTGGGTGCTAGATTAGATGGCATAAAATTCTTTGATCAACTTACACTTCCTAAACATTTGTTTGGTTAATTTTGACAATACCGATTCCCATACCTCTAAATTAATAATCCATCCTATTGGTTTGGCCTATTTTGTTGGCTTAACTGCATGATCAACTGCTTAGTGTTGTTATTTCTTGATTTCCGATGCATCTTCTTGATACCCCTTTCGTTAATTATTGATCTGTGGCATCTACTATTGGATTAATTACCCTATCCTTTTGGGGTCTTAGCTCGTTGTTTCCACTATTATTTGTTTCCGTCACTGGAGGGAGATGTACTACCTTATGCTTTTACTTTGCTTTTACTTTGATCAGAAACTTTTGGCATCAATATTTTGTTAAGGGTCCTCGTATCTATTTTCCATTATATGATTAAGGTTGTGTTCTATCTCTTTCCTTTTGAAATCTATTTGGGCTCATGACTTGTTGTATCAATGTTTAATTGCTATATTATTATATAGCTTCATGACAGCCCTAATTTATCTATTTTTCTCCCTTTATTATGGATGTTCCTCTTATGCTCTAACCTCACCTCCATAATGTAAGGTGAGAAACTACAATACTCGCTATAACTTCTTCTTAGGATTGGAATTACTTGATTTCCTTCCAAACTATTTTTTACCGATGTGGGCTTAGCTGGTCTGCTTTCTATGTCTTGAAGGATTTCAAAGATGGCTTTTGAACCACTTTTGACTCTATGTTGTACCCTTTTATTGGATTATCTTATGGTGGTGCAAATGTTTTGTTGTTTTAATTGTTATCGTTGGATTTTGGGTCTTATGTCTGCGCTACCGATTGCTTTTGCTAACCTCACCTTTCCAACCTATAAGGAGAGAAACTGCCATACCCTTGATATTATTATTATCTCTTTGTAGGATTGGGCTTACTTAATGGTTTCTTTCCAGTCTGCTTTTACTGAGGATGTTAGTCATCTGCTTCTCTTTGTCTTGAAGGATTTCAATGATGGCTCCCTTTTGAACCCCTTTTGTGTCTATGTTGTACCCTATTTTTTTATTGTCTTATCTTATGGTGGTGCAATAATTGTATTGTTGTTTTAATTGTTGGTTGGATTTTTGGATCTTATGTCCAGAGGCTACGAGGTTGTTATTATTTGTTGGCTTTATTTTTTTGATTGCTTTTTGTTTGCACCTGCCTAATCACCACATGTTTGTGGTTTATCTAAACTGTTGTTATTTTTTTTCCATCTTGATTCAGTTAGACTTGTCCAAATCACTATGATTATGCTCTTACCTACTTGGAAATTAACTTATGCTCTGCCTATTCTGAATTGGTGGTTTTATGGATAGCTTGTTGTTATTTGTTGTTTTGGTTGTTGGTTGAACTGGATTATCGAGTTTTATGCCCAGTCTATCTCTCATGTCCAACAGTCGCTTTGGGGCTATTTTTTTGATTGCTTTTGCTAACCTCACCTTCCCAACTTATAGAGAAAGCATACCCTTATTATTATTGTCTCTTTATTGTGATTGGACTTACTTAATGATTTCTTTCCTCCGATTTTACTAAGGATGTTGGTTTAGCAAGTCGCTTCTCTTCTTATTTTGAAGGATTTCAATGATGGCTCCTTTGAACCCCTTTTGTATCTATATTGTACCTCTTTTGGTTTATCTTATGGTGGGTGCAATAATCATATTGCTATTTTAATTGTTGGCTGTTGGATTTTCGGGTGTTATGTCCAGCAGGCTGCCTTTGTGGTTGTTGGCTGTTTGTTGGTAGTTATTTTTTTGATTGTTTTTGCTATTTCCAACTAGGCTGCTGCTAATCACCTAATGTTTCTGGTTTATTTAATCTGTTGCTATTTTTTTTCATCTTGTTTCAGTTAGACTTGTGCAGATCAATGTGATTATGCTATTACCTACTTGGATATTATCTTATGCACTGTCTTTATGAATGGGTGGTTTTATAGCCAGCTTGTTGTTATTTGCTATCTTGGTTGTTGTAACCATTATCGGTTTTATGCCCGAATTGAGCCTTTTCTCACACACTTTTTAGAATCTTTCTCGCTTTATGTTATTTTTCAATTTCATTTTGTCCAGATACTTTAACCGCTCTAATGTCTATCTTTCTACAATTTTGCAGGGGCATTTCTCTTATTCTCTTGTAGGTTTTCTCCCTACTATCATGCATTCTCTCATCCTGAAGAAGTTTAGCCCAGATCTATTCATTAGCTTATCTATGTTAATCAATTTATATCTTTCGCTTTCCTTTACTCTTTTATTTTGCTTTTGGTTGTACTTAGATAGGGATTTATTCTAGGTCGATTGTAGCTCTTTGAGCAAGAGTTGTGAGTTTATCCCCTAAGGACCTTGTAACCCTCTTTTTGTGGCAATAAAATTCCCCTTATATGGGGTTTCCAAAAAAAAAAACCCTAAACCCTAACCCTAAACCCTAAACCAAAACCTAAAGTAACTAAATAAATTAAAAAATTAACTTAAACCCTAAAACTTAATAAACTTAAACCCTAAGAATAAATAGAACCTTGATGACATGAACATCACCATCAACTGCTCAGATCTGTATGGAGGCAAAGGAGGAGGCGGTGGTTATTGTCGTGGTGGGGATCTGGAGGTGCTAGTAGATATGGAGGTGGTGGTCAGAGAAGTGGTGGTTATGGAGGTGAGAGGAGCAATGGAGGTTACAACATTGGTGGTCGTGGAGGGAGAGATCGAGGAAATGATGGTGGATCCCGCTAATAGAGAGGCCAGGGTGGATCTGATGGGAATTGTAGAAACTAATGAACGGCAGATCTAATTTACTGCTTATGGAACTCTGACTGTGTAGTAGAGATGGTTCTAGCTATCTAGAGTTTTCAATTTTGTCTATTCGTGCTAATTTTTATCTATGTCACCGCTTACATCTTAGAAAACTTGGAGTGCTACTTGGTTGATGAAATCCAAAAGAAGAAATGTTGAATCTAAATTTCTTCGTTAAAACCAAAACCCTAAATCTTAAACTAAAACCAACCCTGAGACAAAATCCTAAACCCTAAACCCTAAAATCCTAAACCCTAAACCTAAACCCTAAACTCTAAACCCTAAACTCCAAACCCTAAACCCTAAACCCTAAACCCTAAACCCTAAACCCTAAACCCTAAAACCTAAACCCTAAACCCTAAGCCTAGAACCCTAAACCCTAAACCCTAAACCCTAAAACCCTAAACCCTAAACCTAAAAGATAAAATAAACCTAAACTAAACAAAACCAAAATAAATAAAGAAAACCTAAACCAAAATATAATAAAAATAAAATAAAATACAAACCTAAACTAAAACCTAAACCTAAACCTAAACCTAAAACTAAAAAAGAAAATAAATAAAAAACTAAACTAAAATAAAATAAATAAAACCTAAACTAAACTAAAAAAAAAACCCAAAATAAAATAAAACTAAACCAAAAATAAAAAAAAATAAAATAACCTTAAAAATTAAAATAAAACTAAATAAATCAAACCTAAAAAATAAACCTAAAATAAAAAACTAAAATGAATAAAAATAAAACTTAAACCCTAAACTAAAAATAAAACCTAAACCTAAAATAAATTATACTAAACAGAAACCTAAACTAAAATAAACTAAATAAACATAAACCCTAAATAAAATAAAATAAATGAAAAATAAAGCTAAACCTAAACTAAAAAGTAAAGATTAAAAATAAACCTAAAATAAAAACCTAAAAGCTAAACCTAAAAAAATAAAATAAAAACCTAAACCTAAACCTAAAAATAAAAAATAAAACCTAAACCTAAAAAATAAAATAAAAATAAGGCTAAATTAAAACAAAAACTTAAACATAAACATAAATCTAAAAAAATAAACTAAAATAAAAAACCTAAGCTAAGATAAATAAACCTAAAATAAATAAATTTAATTAAATAAAAATATAAATAAACTTAAACAAAAATAAAAAAATAAAATAAATTAAAATAAATGAAAAATAAACTAAATAAACCTAAACCTATCAGTTTACTTAAATTTAAAAAAAAAACCTGAACCTTAAACCTATAACCCTAATCATAAACCAAAACCTAAAACCCCTAACCATAACCTAAACTCAAAACTAAACCTAAAACCCTAAACCCTAACCCTAAACTGAGATCAAAACCCTAAACCCTAAACCTTATAACCCTAAACCCTAAATCCTAAACCTTAAAACATACAACCCTAAACTAAATGAACCAAAAAAAAACCATAAACCTAAACCTAAACCTATAAATAAAAAACCTAAATAAATCTAAACCTACGAGTTTACTTAATTTAAAAATAAATAAAAAATAAATAAAAAATGTTAACCCTAAAGCCTAAAACTAACCTGAAACCCTAAACTCATCCTAAACATCCTAAACCCTAAACTTTAAAACCCTAAACCCTAAATTCTAGATCCTAAAACTTACAACCCTAAACTAAATAAACCTAAAAAAAATAAACCATAAACCTAAACCTATAAAAAACATAAATAAATTTTTACCTATGAGTTTAATTAATTTAAAAATAATAATAATAAATAAAAAAAATGCTAACCCTAAACCCTAAACCCTAAAACTAATCCTTAATATACAACCCTAAACCCTAAACCTTGAACCTTAAAACCCTAAACCCTAAATCCTAAACACTAAAACCTACAATTCTAAGCCCTAAACCCTAAACTCCAAACCTTAAACCTTAAACCATAAACCTTAAAAACCTCAAAACCTAAACCTAAGCCAAATAAAACATAAAAATAATATAAATCAAAAACCTAAACCTAAATAACATAGAAAAATAACAAAAAATAAAAACCTAAACTAAAACCTAAACCTAAACATAAAAATAAAATAAAATCAAAATTAAAATATAAACTAAAATAAATTAAATAGAAACCTAAACTAAACTAAAAAATAAAATAAACCTAAAAATAAAAAACCTGAATAAAATAAAAACTAAATGTAAAATAAAAATTAAATAAAATAAAAACTAAATAATAACCTAAACCTAAAAAATAAACTAAAAAATAAATAAATAATAAAACCTAAACCATAAACTTAAAAAAACCTAAACCTAAAATAAACAAAAAAAAATAAACCTAAACCTAAACTAAAATAGACTAAACTAAAATAAATAAAACCTGAACCTAAACCTAGAATAAACTAAACATAAACCCTAAACTAAATAAATTATAATAAATTAAAAATAAATCTAAACCTAAACTAAAAAATAAAACCTAACAATAAACACTAAATTAAAAGCTAAAACCAAAATCTAAAAATAAAAAATTAAAACTTAAACCAAAAAAAATAATAATAAATAAAACCTAAACCTATAAAATTAAATAAAAGTAAACTAAAAAATAAGCACAAACCTAAACCTAAACTTTGAAAATAAACTAAATTAAAAAACCTAAACTAAATTAACTAAACCTAAAATAAATAAACTAAACCATGTAAAAATAAAAATTAAACCTAAATAAAGATAGTAAAATAAAATAAATTAAAATAAATAAAATAAACTAAATAAATAAACCTAAATATTAAAAATAAAATAAACCTAAACCCTAAACCCTAAACCCTAAACCTAAAACTAACCCTAAACTTACAATAAATGTACAACCCTAAGCCTAACCCTAAGCCTTAAAACATAAACCCTAAACAACCCTAAACCTGTCCTAACCCTAAACCTAAACCCTAAAACTAACCCAAACACTAAAACCCAATACTAAACCTAAACCTTAAAACCTAAACCCTAAACCTAAAACCTAAACCCTAAACCTAACTAAACCCTAAAGACAATCCTAAATAAACCCTAAACCTAAAACCCAAAATACTAAAACCCTAAATACTAAAACCTAAACCTAAACCTAAACTAAAAAAAAAAATAAATAAAATAAATAAATAAACTTAAACCTAAAAAAATAAAATAATAAAATAAAATAATAACCTAAACTTAAACCTCAATCTCAACCTAAACCTAAACGTAAAAGTAAAATTAAATAAAAAATAAAAAATAAACTAAAATAAAATAAATAAAAACCTAAACATAACTAAAAAAATAAAATAAACCTAAAAAATAAGAAACCTAAATAAAATTAAAAATAAACGTAAAATAATAATAAAATAAAATGAAAACTAAATAAAAATCTAAATCTAATAAATAAGGCTAAAAATAAATAAAAAATAAAACCTAAACCCTAAACTAAAAAGAAACTAAACCTAAAATAAAAAAAGTAAACCAAATAAACTAAAATAAACTAAGCAAAATAAATAAACCAAAACCTAAACTAAAATAAACTAAACCTAAACCTAAACTAAATAAAAAAATAAACTAAAAATAAAATAAACCTAAACTAAAAAAGAAACCTAAAATAAACCTAAAATAGAAACCTAAACCTAAACCTAAAAAAAAAATAAAATAAAATCTAAACCTAAACTTAAAAATAAAAAAAATAAAACCTAAACTAAAAAAATTAGATGAAAATAAACTAATTAAAAAAAAATAAGCATAAACCAAAACCTAAACCAAAAAAATAAACTAAACTAAAATAACTAAACTAAACTAAATAAAAATAAAAAATAAAACTTAAATAAAAATAAAAAATAAAATAAGCTAAAATAAAAAAAATAAACTAAATAAACCTAAACCTACCAGTTTACTTAATTTAAAAAAAAAAACCTAAATTGTCAACACTAAACCATAGTCGCAAAATCTTAAACCCTAAATCTTAAAACTAAACCTAAACACTATACCCTAAACCTATAACTCTAAACCTTAAGCCCAATACCCAAAATAATAAAAGACTTTAGGAGCTAAACTAACCCTAAACCCTAAGCCCTAAACCTAATCTCAAACTTAAACCCTAAACCCTCTAATTCAAACCTCAACTTAAACCTAAAACCCTAAACCCTAAACCTAAACCATACAAAACTATAAACTAAAGTTTAAATAAACCCTAAACTAACCTAAACCTAAACCCTAAACCCTAAACCTAAAAAAGCTAAACCTAAAATAAACCCTAAACACTAAACTAAACCTAAACTCTAATCCTAACTAAACCTTAAACTATAAATCAGAACCCTAAACCCTAAAACCTAAACTAAACCTAAACTAAACCTTAAAACCCTAAACTAAACCTTAAACTAAACTATAAACCTAAAGTTAACTCTAAACTCCTAAACCTAAACACTAAACTTGAACTAAAACAGAAACCTAAACTAAACCTTAAAACCCATAGACTAAAGCTAAACATTAAACCCTAAACTAACCCTAAACCCTGTTAACCTAAACCCTAAACCTCAAAATCATAAACCCTAAACACAAAATAAAAAACTTAAACCCTAAACCTAAACCCTAACCCTACACCTTAAACCATAAACCCTAAACCCTAAACCTAAAACCCTAAACCTTAAACTCTAAATCCTAAACCCTAAAAATCTTAAACCCTAAAGCCTAAATCCTAAACCCTAAACCCTAAGCAAACCCTAAAACTTAAACCCAAAATAATAAACCTTAAACCCTCAAAACCCTAAACCTTAAAGCCTAAACCCTAAACACTAAATAATAAACTAACCCTAAACCCTAAGCCCTAAACCTAAAATTAAAACCTAAACCTAAAAATAAAATAAAATAAAAATAAAAATAAACTAAAATAAAATAAACAAAAACCTAAACAAAACTAAAAAAGTAAAATAAACCTAAGAATAAAAACATAACTAAAATGAAAACTAAATTTAAAATGAAAATAAAATTAACCTAAAATAAAAAACCTAAATAAAATTAATACTAAACATAAAATAAATACAAAATAAACATAAAATAAAATAAATAAAAAATTAAATAAAACTAAACCTAAAAAAAAAAAAATAATAAACCTAAACCCTAAACTAAAAAAAAAACTAAACCTAAAATAAAAAAAGTAAAACCTAAACCTAAACTAAAATAAACTAAACTAAAATAAATAAAATCCAAAATATAAACCTAAAATAAACTAAACCTAAACCTTAAACTAAATAAAGAAAATAAACTTAAACATAAACTTAAACTAAAAAATAAAACCTAAAAATAATCCTAAAATAGAAACCTAAAACCTAAACCTAAAAAATTAAAATATAAACCTAAACCTAAACCTAAAAATAAAAAATAAAACCTAAACTAAAAAATTAGATGAAAATAGAGCTAAATTAAAAAATAAGCATAAACCAAAACCTAAACCTAAAAAATAAACTAAATTAAAAAACCTAAACTAAAATAAATAAACTAAACTAAATATAAATAAAAAATAAACCTAAATACAAAAAAATAAATAAACTATAATAAAAAACAAACTAAATAAACCTAAACCTACCTATTTACTTAATTTTAAAACCCTAAACTATCAACACTAAACCTAAACCAAAATCCCTAACCCTAAAACTAACCCTAAACACTAAACCCTAAACCTATAACTCTAATACCTAAATAATATACCCTAAACCATAAAAAATCTTAAGAGCTAAACTAACCTTAAACCTTAAGCCATGAACCCTAAATCCTAAACCTTAAACCGTAACCATAACCCTAAACTCTAAACCCTAAACCCAAAACCTAAAATTGAAACCTAAACCTAAACCCTAAACCAGAAACCTTAAACCTTAAACCCTAAACTAACTTTAAACCCAACCCTATAAACCATAAACCAAAGCTAAAGCTAAACCTAAACTAACTAAACCTGTTAAACTAAACTCTAAACCCTAACCCCTAACTAAACCTAAGCCCTAAACCTCAACCCTAAACTAAACCCTAAACTCTAAACCCTTTAAAACCCTAAACTAAAGCCTAAACCTTAAACTAATTAAACCTAAACCTAAGCCCAAAATAATAAACCTGAACACTAAACCCTAAACTTAAACCCTAAACCCTAAAATCATAAACCTAAAGCCTAAAGTTTAAACCCAAATAAACCTAAACCTTGCTAACCTAAACCTCAAAATTGTAAACCTAAAGCTAAAACACAAAATAAACCTAAACCCTAAACCCAAACCCTAACCCTAACTAAACCCAAACCAGAACCCTAAACCTTAACCTAAAACCCTAAACCCTAAACCCTAAACCCTAAACCCCAGAACCCAAACCCTAAACCCTAAACCCTAAACCCTAAACCCTAAACCCTGCTAAACTTAAACCCCAAACCTAAACCCAAAGCCTAAACCATAAACCCTAAATAATAAGCTATCCCTAAACCCATAACACTAAACCCTAAACCCTAAGCCCTAAGCCTAAACCTAAATCCTAAACTTAAACCTAAACCTAAAAATAAATTAAAATAAAAATAAAAATAAACTAAATAAAAATAAATGAAAACCTAAACTAAACTAAAAAATAAAATAAACCTAAGAATAAAAACCTAAATAAAAAGAAAACTAAACATAAAATAAAAATAAAATAAAATAAAATTAAAACTAAATGAAAACCTAAACTGAAAAAATAAACCTTAAAATAAAACATTAAAATAAATAAAATAAAACCTAATCCCTAAACTAAAAAAAACTAAACCTAAAATAAAAAATAAATAAACAAATAAAATAAACCTAAACCTAAACTAAAATGAACTAAACTAAAGAAATAAACCTAAACTACACCTAAACTAAATAAAATATAATAAACTAAAACAAACCTAAACCTAAACTTAAAAAATATAACCTAAAATATACCTAAAATAAAATTTAAATCTAAACCTAAAAGCAAAATAAAACCTAAACCTAAACCTAAAAAAATAAAATAAAAAAATAAATAAAAAAAATAAACCTAAACCTAAACTTAAACCTAAACCTAAAAAATAAATGAAAAAAAAAATTAAACCAAAATAAATAAACATAAAATAAATAAACTATATTAAATAAAAATAAAAAATAAACCTAAAAATAAATAAATAATAAAATAAACTAAAATAAATAAAAAATAAATTAAATAAACTTAAACCTTCTAATTTACAAAATTTAAAAAAAAAATAAACCCAAAACCATAAATAAACTAAAAACCTTAAACCTAAACTTACAACACTAAACATAGAACCCTAAAACCTAAATCCTAAATCCTAAATAAATCTTAAACCAAATAAACTAAACCTAAACCTAAATGATAAACAACCCTAAACCTTAACCCACCCTAAACCTAAACCTAAGAAACTAAAACCTAAACAACTAAACTTTAAACCCTAAACCCAAACCCTAAACTAACCTAAACCCAAAACACTAAACACTAAACCCTAAACCATAAACCCTAAAACACCAACCCTAAACCCTAAAGCCTATACTTAAACAACCCTAAACCTCTAACCTAAACCCTAAAGCCTAAACACTAAACCCTAAACCCTACTAAACCCTAAACCCTAACCTTAAACCCTAAACCATAAAACTCTAAACTATAAAACCTTAAACCCTAAACCCTAAACCCTAAAAACCTAAAATCCTAAACCTAAACTAAATAAAACCTAATAATAAAATAAATAAAACAAAGTTAAAATAAGAAAATAAAATGAATTAAAACCTAAATTTAAACCTAAATCTAAACCTAAAATAAAGTAAAATAAAAATTAAAATAAACTAAAATAAGATAAATAAAAACCTAAAAAAAAATAAAAAAAATGAAATAAACCTAAGAATAAAAACCTAAAAAAAATTAAAATTAAATGTAAAATAAAAAGAAAATAAACCTAAAATAAAATAAAATAAGAATTGCAAGGAACCCTAAACCTAAAAAATAATCTTAATAATAAAACTTATAAATAAATAAAAAATAAAACCTAAACCCTAAACTAAAAAAAATCTAAACCTAAAATAAAATAAAATAAACAAAATAAAATAAACCTAAACCTAAAATGAAAATAAACTAAACTAAAATAAATAAAACCTAAACCTAAACTAAATTGATGATCATTCCATGTAAAGGACATGGAGAGATAGCCACTAGGGGATCACACATGCATTGGACATGATATTTGAGGGGTATATGTCGAGGGCATAGAAGAAGAAAATTTGCTAGGGATAAGGTTTGAATTTGATTTGATTATATGATTTATGGAAAGAAGATCCACAAGGGATAAGAATCAATAATCTAGTAGGGATTAAGATCGAATTGACTTTAATTTGTTTTATTTTTATTGATGTGGAGGCATATCTGCTAGAGATATGGGCTCGAGTCTGCTGAGGATTGAGAAGATGAACCTTCTACTAGGGAAGCAGGTTCGGGCTATCCTCTAGGGATTGGGATTTGAGTTTGATTTCATATATTTATTTGGGGATGTATCCGCTAGGAATAAGAGTTTGGTTGGATTTCTTTGATTTAGACTCTACTAGGGAGTTAGTTTAATTTGGCTCTACTAGGGAGGTTGGTCTTGAATTTTTTGCTTGACTTGTTTATGTATTATTATTTGATTGGGGAGAAGGGTGTGATTTACTCTCCAGGGAAAATTAGATTGGGTTTAATTTAATTTGAGTTAATGTGTGGACTCAATGTGCAATGGACCCACTGAGAAGGGGCTATATCATCCTAACCTACCTCAGGTTTACAAATCCAAAGGCATAATCTACTGGCTGTGTGGTAAAGCTAGCCAACCTAAGGGGTTGCCTTTTAGTGTGTAATGACTGTGCCAGGAAAATGACATAGAAGGCATAATCTTCCAAAGTGAGGAACAACCGCTGGGGTGACCTATTGGATGATCAACAATTTGAACCTAACCTAGACACCACCAATTCCACTTAGGACTTATGTGAACTCAAAAGTAAAGTGATTAATTTAATCTTAATTTCATGTGATTTGATATGGTTTGTTAGGTTTAGTTTGATTTTTAATTGAGGCCATATCCACTGGGGATGTGAGCTCGATCAAATTTGTTAGATTTAATTTATGGACCATGTCAGTGTGCGATGGACCCACTGAGAAGGTGCTATATCAAACTTGTCCTATCTCAAATTTATAAATCCAAAGGGATAGTCTACTAGTCATGGAGTAGAGCTCGCCAACCTAAGGGGTTGCCTTTCTATGTGTAACGGTTGAGATAGGAAGAAGGTGTAGCAGACTTACATCTTTTAAAGCAGGGAATAATCGCAAGGGTGACCTGTTGGTAGCAAAATAAATCAAACCCAACATAGGGACAACTATTGATTGAATAACACTGGAGACTTATATCAACTAAAGAGTAGTTATGTAATTCCTATAAGGAGATTTGCTGATACTAGCCTAAAGTAGGATGATTGCTTCGAAAAAGGTATCTAGGGGTGTCCTCCTAATCAACAAGTGAATATATATTTTGTTTATATGTTTGTGTGGACCTTGTTGGTGTGAGGGACCACACAAGAGAGGGGCTATGCCTTGAACTATCTAAGATTTACTCTAGACCAAGGGAGATTCTGCACATCCACAGGACAAATTCTCCAATCATAAGGGCGGCTATTAAAAAAGGGAACTATCCAATTTGATAGTAACTCAGGTAGTGTCTAAATGGGGTCGCAAAGGATGTGATCTAAATATAGTTCCCATAAGGGAGGTGCTGCTAGGGGCGTTATCCTGAGCACTAGAAATGAAAGCCTATTGGTGTATGGTGGCTAACTCAAGGAGAAATCATAGCAGATTTACATCTGCCATGAGTGGTGTATCTTAAGGTGCGAGCTCCAACCAACCTAAGGTGTATCCGTCAGCATGAGTGGTGCATCCATTAGAGTGAAAAAAAACCAACCTGAGGTGCCCATCAGTGTACAACGATCAATCTGGAAAGAGAGCTTATAGTCTTATAACTTTTAAGCGTGAACCATCATCAAGATAGTCTATCATCGCAGGACGATGCTATCCGACCTAGTGACTACTGCAGGAGCCCCGAAGGACTAGTCCGCACTTAAAGTAGCCAGGAGGGAAGGAACTACTAGAGGACTTATTTTGAACCTAAAATATACTTGACCCAATCAGTACACGAAGGCTAATCCAAGAAGATAACTTAGTAAACTCACATCCTCTTAAACAAATCTAACATAAGGTAGCTTACCGGCCACGTACTAAGTCCTATCAAACTAACAAGGTGCTCGTCTGTGTGCTATGGACAAGTAAGGAAGGAAAGCATAGCAACTTACATCCTCCAAAGCAAGAAGACCACTGGGGTGACACACTAGCAGGGTAGCCTGTCAACCTGACCTAGAGCAACTACTGAGTGAGTGCCACTGGGGGCATTATCTCAACTCAGAGTAGCCCGACATAAAAGATATGTGTTTGTTTTATATGTTTATGTGTAGTTTGTGTTTGTTTTGTGTTAATAAAGGATAGGATGCCACTATTCTTTTTACACTTACCGTAAACAAATCATGATTCATAAACAAGAATACTTTCAACATTGAAGAGATTGAATTTGAAATAGAATTTTTATTAAAGATAATTATTTTTAAACATGATTTATAATATTTCTTTAAGTAGAGCATTGATTGGAAGAATTGGGTGCTCTCTTGTGGTTAATAAGTCGAGCAAGATCCTCCTTGTAGGCCTTCTATGGAAAAGGGCCTTCCCAAGTGGTTCAACTTGCCTCCCATCTAACGATGGGCAACAATCGGTCTCCTTAGAACTAAAATAAGCTCTCCTACTTGAAAAGCTCTAGGATGGACAAAAATTTTGTGAGCTTAAATCATTTTGTACAACTCAAGATTTTGGGATGCCCGTAGGCATCTCTCCTCCAAACTTTCAAGCTCTTATAACCACAACTTGGCATTCTGCTCTGTTATGATCTTGCTACCCAAAGCTATCCTTAATGATGGGAGTTGGACTTCTAATGTGTGTAGGCAAGGCTTCAACTAACTGCTCATGCCACTATGACTTGTTGTTGTCGAGTGTCTTCTTCAGCTTTGAATGAGACCTTTGTTGAAGGCTTCTACTAAGCCATTTTCCCTCGGGTTGTTGATGGTAGAATATCTCAAATCTATACTATATTTCTTGATAAAGTTGTTGATCTTGATATTCTTGAATGTACCATTATCGAATATATCGAGGCTCTTCAAACCTATATATGAAATGGTTCCTAAAACCGGAGCACATGCGAAGCTATGACCTCTTTGAGTAATCATCTTCACCCATTTGGAAAAGTAGTTAGCAAAGCCTAAGAGGAATCGATGACCCTGGAAGAAGGAGGATCAATCAAACCTCTATTGGTACCCTAACACTCAATAGCCATGAGGCTAATGTAGGATGTAGAATGTTGGGTGGTTGGTAGGACCACAACGTATTTGACATTGGTTGCATCAGCCGTATCCATGAAATCTTTGATCATCAATGGTCGGTAGTATCCTAGTCTCTTGATCTTGGCATTCATCTTCAGACTGGATTAGTTGGCTCCACATAATCCTAAGTGTATCTCGGTCATGATCTTATGGTCTTCATTCTTGTCTAAATAATGTAATCACATATGATTGAAAGACCACCGGTACAAGACACCATCCACAAGAGTGTAAGAAAGTGCTCTCTGCTTTATGTGATGGGCTTGGGACTTCTCATAAGGTAGTTTTCCTTTATTTAGGTAATCCTTGAATGGTTGCCTCCAATCTAACTCCTCTTCCTTCTTGGCAATGGCTACCTCCTCTTCAAGAGAGTACTTTTTGATGAGTTCAATATCAATAAGGGGTAAGACTTTGTCTATTTTGGACCTTTATTGATATGGACTCATCATCCCACATGCCAACTCCTAGGCAAGCTTGGCTAAAAGAATACACTATGTTCTCTCTCAAGGAATCTTATAAAAGGTAATCTCTAGATTTGGGCCAACACCCATGGTGTACCGGTAGTGATGGAGCATGGGCTTTAAAACCTTATAGGATCCAGTGATTTGGTTGATAACTAGTTGAGAATCCCTGAAGATGTTGATGTTATGGATGCTTAGAGTAACGACTAACTCCAAATCGATAATCAGAGCCTCTTATTCAGCTTCATTTTTGGTGCAAGGATTGGATAGATGATATGAGAATCTCATCACATCGTGGTCTAGAGTTAAGAGAATTATTCTTACCACCACCTATCTTGGAATAGTAGATTATGGTTCTTCTCCTTGTTAAGAAGAAGTCGCACCATCAAAGTACATCTCCCAGTGGTGGATGCTAGTATCCCATTAATTCATAGTTTATTCATCAGGGAGATCATCACTAAGCAGAGAGTCAGCAAGAAGTGAGTGTGCTACTAATAAATCTACTAGACTTGTCCTTTCACCGTAGAGGGTAAGGTAATGTTAAATTGCAAGAAGATCATGGACTATCGTGCCAACTGTCTAGATGGCATCGAGCATGTCATGAGATACTATAGTGGATTGATCCTAGAGATTAAGTTCACCTTATTAGGAAGCATGTAGTGATGTAGCTTTTGGGATGCAAAGATTAAAGCTAAGAAATGTTTCTTAATGAGTGGATAATTAGCCTCAATAAGAGTTAGATGATGCTGAGTAGAATGCATTTTCCTTCCCTTCATCATTTTCTCAAGGGATGGGGCTACTAGAACTGGTGGCATCATCTGATAATGCTTGATGTCTTTAAAGGCTTAATCACACTTATCGTCCCACTTAAACTTGACATCCTTTTTAACAACCCCTTAGAATGGCTGACATCTTCTCGATAGGTTGGATATAAAGCATCTTAGATACGCCAACTGCCCTTGGAATGATCTGAGTTGAATTAAACTTTTAGGGGGTGTCATTTCTAATATTTCCTTGATATTCTAGGGATCAATTTTGATTCCCTAGTGTCGGACAATAAACCAAGGAATTTCCCTGAAGCTACTCTGAATGCACACTTTATGGGGTTCATTTTGAGGTTAAATTATCTTAACTATTTGAAAACTACTCTCAAGTCAAAGAGATGGTCTTCCTTTTTAATATTTTTTACCATGAGATTATCAACATAGCACTCGACTTGATGAAGAATGAATTCATCAAAGATTCGAGTCATAGCTCACTGGTATGTAGCACCAAAGATTTTAATGTCGAAAGGCATGACCTTATAGCAATATTCGATCGTGGTTCTAAAAGTAGTTTTCTTTCATCTTCTGAGGCCATCTTTATTTGGCTATGTCCGATGAGCCATCTATGAAAAGAAGACTGCATGAAATGAGGCAATGTCCACCATCAGCTCCAAGATAGGTAGTTAAAATTTGACTTTTGGCCATGCCTTAATCAAATCCCTAAAATCGATGCATATGTGAATTTGGCCATTATTTTTTTTAATTGAGATGATGCTCGCTAACCAAGTAGGGTATTTTTCTTCTCGAATGAAGGCAACACTGATCAGTTTCTTGACATCATTAATGAACTGTTGTTTTATGTTAAATCAAATGCATCTAAGAGCTTGTTAATAAGGTTAGTAGTAGGCTCTATTACTAGTTTATGGACCCTAGGTTAGGAGCCAATCCATGCAACTCTTCATAACTCCATGTAAAGAAATCCTTAAACTCAATCAATAGCCTAACTATGTCATTGGTCTCAATTTCATTCAACAAATAACTGATGTATGTCAAGCATGGATCTTCTTCGCCTAAGTAGCTCATCGATGGTTGACTTGATCTCTTCTTCAAACTCGAGGTGCATCTTTGACCTCAAAATCATTTGGATCATCTAAATTTCTAAGCACAACTCCTCGTATGAGTTAATATGATTTGAAAAGATCCTATCGATTCCAAATGATTGGTGATGACTTAAGAAGAATCATCATCATCGACCCACTATATTGAATCCTAGTCCCGATCTTGATTGAGAGCTTTTGAATTTATTCTTCCATAATCTTTTGAAGTAGTCTGTTCTGTGCTTTGTCTAAGTATGTGAGGTTAACCCTTTCTTTGCTAAATTATGAACACAAGGCAAGTACTAATCAAAAGGTAAATCTATTAAATCTTTATATGAATCATCCTCAAGTTCTACATCAACTTATCACATAAGAATGATGCTCCCAAAGAACCTCTCGAGCCTTCACACTTGTGGATGATTTAGGGCTTCCTTAACTACCAAACCCATTTTGAGAGGAAAGTGGGGTTAGAGCTAAGGTTCCCAACTTATGCCTTACTGTTTTACATATAGACATGGATACGCTTACGCTTTGCTTTGGAACCGGATCTTCATTATTATCTGACTCAAGTGTCACCTCCTAGGGGATCTACTGCTGAGTAGAGCTGGCTGGTGTGTTAACCATATAAGACAAGTCCTATTAACTAGATTCTAAGTTGATATGGATAGCATGTGTACTCCTAGTAGTTGGGACATATCTTATATTGGGTGGCCAATAAGTAGGTTTTCCACCCATAGATCGCCTCAACCTCTCTTCCCTGGTGGAGGTCAGGCCATCCTACCCATATGTTCAAATGGAGTAATGAATTGTGGGTGGAATCTAATGTCAGGCTCCACTTCCTCCTCCAAGTCTATTTCCACTCCCTTTTATTTTCTTTTTCATTTTCTATTTTCTTTTTTTTCTTTTCTCTTTCTTTTTCTTTTGTTTTTAAACTTTGGCCAAGTTCAAAAATAGATCTCATGAACTATAAATGGCTTTGAGATCTCTTGACAGAGATGATTCCACCTCTCATGAACTTCATACATTGATGTAAAGAGGATGAAACTATGTTATTCTCATGTATCCATGGTCTTCCAAGAAAATTGTTCAAATATGTATCTGAGTCTATAATGTGAAACTTGGCTTCGGTCTTCCAATCATCTATCTCCAAGAGCAACACTATGGAGCCCAAGGCTTTTTGACCTCACTTTGGAGTGCGATTCAATCTTCCCATCTTAGAGGAGATTTCTAGACACTAAGACTCCTACCATAAGACACTTCTAACAATTAAACACTTAACCTAAGGCTAAAGACATGGTTAACCATATGATTAGATTATGCCTTATGGAATGATAATCCTACCCTATAACCCAAATCCAATCCATGTTCACCTTCTCAAACTAAACCTCAAGTTCAATTCAAACATCAAATTCACATTCAAATCCAAATCCAAACCCAAATTCGAAAACCAAATAATTAAAGCCCCTAATCAAATCCAAACTTGAAACCCTTCCTAAGCCATATGACCTATCCCATGGACTTAGCCAAATCTTAATCCAAATCAACCCAAAATTAATTGATTAACCTAAAAACAAAATAAATAAAAAAACTTAAAGCTAAATAAAATAAAACATAAAATAAAATTAAAACCTAAACTAAAACCTAAACCAAAACCTAAACAAAAAATACAATAATTTAAAAAATAAAAACTAAAATAAAATAAATAAAAACTAAACTAAAAAATAAAATAAACTTAAATAAAAACCTAAATAAAATAAAAACTAAATGTAAAATAAAAATAAAATAAACCTAAAATAAAATAAAATAAAACCTAAATAAAACTCTAAACCTAAAAATAAAACTAAAAAGAAAATCTAAAAATAAATAAAAATAAAACCTAATCCATAAACTAAAAAAAACCTAAAATAAACAAAAAATAAAATAAACATAAACCTAAACTAAAATAACTAAACTAAAATAAATATAATCTAAACCAAAACCTATAATAAACTAAGCCTAATCCCTAATCTAAATAAAATTAAATAAACTAAAAATAAACCTAAACCTAAATTAGAAAATAAAACCTATAAATAAACATAAAATAAAAACCTAAATCTAAAAAAATAAAATAAAAACCTAAAATAAAAAAATAAAATAAAAATAAATTTTAACGAAAAAAACATAATCCTAAACCTAAACCCAAAAAAAAAACAAAAAAAAAACCTAAGCTAAACTAAATAAAGTAAACTAAACTAAACCCTAAATCTTAAAAAGCTAAAAACCTAAACCTAAACTAAATAAAATCGAAAAATAAAATAAATAAAAAACCTAAGCTAAAATAATAAAAACATAAACTAAAACCTAAACTTAAACTTAAACCTAAACCTAAACCTACAAAGAAAATAAAATAAAAAAGAAAAACTAAATTGAAATAAAATATAAAAAAAACTCAACTAAACTAAAAAAATAAGAAAACTAAATAAAATAAAAATAAAATAAACCTAAAATAAAATAAAATAAAAACTAAATAAAACTTAAATAAAAATAAACCCAAATAAAATCCAAAAATAAAAAAATACTAAAATAAATAAAAAATAAACCAAATAAACATAAACTTACTAGTTTATTTAATTTAAAAAAAATTAAAACAATTAAGAAATTAAAAAAAAACAAAAAATAACCTTAAACGCTAAACCCTAAAACTTACCCTAAACCCTAAACCCTTAAACGACAATGCTAAACCCTAAACCCTAAAACCTACGACCCTAAACCCTAAACCATAAACCCCAAACCCTAAACCCTAAACCCTTAAAACCTAAAGACCTTAACCTAAACTAAATAAATCATAGAAACCAAATAAATAAATAAAAACCTAAACCTAAATAAAATAAAATAATAAAATAAAATTAAAACATAAACTAAAATAAAAACTTAAACCTAAACATAAACCTAAACTTAAAAATAAAAGTATATTAAAAAATAAAAACTATACTAAAATAAAATAAATAAAAACCTAGACTAAACTAAAAAATAAAATAAACCTAAAAAAACACCTAAATAAAAGTCAAAAATTAAACATAAAATCAAAATAAAATAGACCTAAAATATAATAAAATAAAACTAAATAAAAACCCTTACCTAAAAAATAAACCTAAAACTAAAACCTAAAAATAAATAAATAAAAACCTAAACCATAAACTACAAAACAAGCCTAATCCAAAAATAAAAAATAAAATAGAATAAACCTAAACCTAAAATAAAATAAACTAAACCAAAATAAATAAACCTAAACCCAAACTTAAAATAAGCTAAACGTTAACCCTAAACTAAATAAAATAAAATAAACTAAAACTAAACCTAAATCAAAACTAAAAAATAAACCTAAAAATACACGAAAAATAAAAACCTAAAACCTAAACCAAAATAAAAAAATAAAATAAAAACCTAAACTTAAACCTAAAAATAAAAAATAAAACCTAAAGATAAAAATTAAATTGAAAATAAAACTATACTAAAAAATAAACATAAACCTAAACCGAAAACTAAAAAATAAACAAAAGTTAAAAACCTAAACTAAAATAAATACACTAAACTAAATAAAAATAAAAATAAACCTAAATAAAAATAAGAAAATAAAATAAACTAAAATAAATATAAAATAATCTAAATAAACCTAAACCTACCAATTTACTTAATTTAAAAAAAACCAAAACTAAAATAAATAAACCTAAAATAAATAAACTAAGCTAAATAAAATAAATTTAAATACAAATAAATAAAATAAAATAAACTAAAATAGATAAAAAATAAACTAAATAAACCTAAACATACCGATTTTCTTAATTAAAAAATAATAAACCTTAAACCCTAAATCCTAAATCCTAAACCCTAATCCATAAATCCTAAACCCTAAAACTAACTATAAATCCTAAACCCTAAACCATAAACCCTAAACTCTAAACCCTAAACCCTAAACCCTAAAACCTAAAACCCTGAACGCTAAACCCTAAACCCTAAACCATAAACCCCAAACCCATACCATAAATCCTAAACCCTAACCCTAAAACCTAAACCCCAAACCCTAAACCCTTAACCCTAAACACTAAACTAACCCTAAACCCTAAACCCGAAATCCCAAAAAGCTAAAACCTAAACCTAAACTAAATAAAACCTAAAAATAAATTAAATATAAAACCTAAACAAAAATAAAATAAAAAATAACATAAAATAAAAATATAAACTAAAACCTAAACCTAAACCTAAACCTAAACTAAAACCTAAAACAAAATAAAATAGAAATAACTAAATTAAAATAAAATAACTAAAAACCTAAACTAACCTAAAAAATAAAAACCTAACTAAAATAAAAACTAAACCTAAAATAAAAATAAAATAAAATTAAAACTAAATAAAAACTTAAAGAAAAATAAGAATAAAAATAAACTTAAATAAAATAAAATAAACTAAATAATAAAATAAACTAAATAAACCTAAACCTACTACGACTAAAACCAACTAAACCTAAACCAAAAAAAACCTAAACCTAAACCCTAAACTAACTAAACACTAAACTTTAAACCTAAACCTAAACCTAAAACTTAAACAAACCTAAACCAAAACTAAACCTTAACTTAAACCTAAACCTAACCAAAACCTAAAACCCTACCTAAATCCTCCTAACCTAACCTAACTTTAACTAATCCTAACTTAAACCTAAATAAACTTAACCTTTAACCCACCAATCTAACTCTTAACTCAACCTTAAAGACTAATCAAACTCCTAAACCTAAACTATAACCCTAATATTTAAACCTAACTTAAATATTAAATACTTCAAATTTAAGAATTAAACTTAAACTAAACTAAACTTAAAATTCTAAATCTAAACCTTAAATATTAAACCTTAAACTAAAATTTAAATTTAAACTAAACCCTAAACAAACTAAACTAAAACTATAAACTAAACTATAAATCAACTAACCTAACTCCACCTATAATTCTAACTATAACCTAACTATAACCTAACCTAACCTAACTCCTAACCTAAACCCTAACCTTAAACCCTAAACTAAACTTTAACCTAACCTAATCTCAAAACTATAATCTTAAACCTCCTTGTGCAATTTCATTTTCCACCTTTTGATAATCCTTTACCTTTCAGTTTTTGGTGATTCTTCATCATCTCTAATCATCTCCTCTTAGTTATTTTGCTCACATGTGTGCCTCAGAAGCTTTTTGATGGGCCTTCTGCGATACCATCAGCTTTTTTCATTATCCTAGACTTCAATTTCATGGTTTTTTCAAACTCGACATAACTTGCGTGCCTATGTTAAATCATTTAAGGATGCACTCTCTGGTAAGAAAATCTCACCCTCTGATTTGGTTAACTTAATTTCCACTTTATTTTGGGGAATTCCTACGATTATGTGCTCGGATCTTGATGTTGAGAAGTTAGCTAAGACTTATGAATTTACTTTAGTGGGCAAATTTACTTTGCGGCAACCCAATATGGACAATATCTGCTCTTTTTTCACAATCTTAAGCTTTCAGGTGCATTCTCTATTGGTCTGATTGATCCAAGGCACATTTTGATTCAGCTTACTAATGATTTAGATTATTCAAGGTTTTTTCACCTCATTCTTACTTTGTTTTCAATTATCAAATACAACTTTTAAAGTGGTCTCCCCTTTTTGATATAAAAGAGGAATCACGGATTGTTCCTGTTTGGTTGGCTTTGCCTAATATTATTCATTATGTTATCAAGTTCTTTTGCTATTGGGGCTCTTTTGGTCGCCTCTTTGAATTGATCAAGCCTGAGATCCCTTCATTGCTCATTCTAGTGAAAATTAATATTTCTAAAAAACACCCTAAGGAAGTATGGACTGGTTTTGAAAAGTTTGTTTACTTTCAAAAAGTTGAGTTTGAGAATTTTCCTGTTTTCTGTTTGCACTGAAAATCCATAGGCATGATAACTTAGAATGTTTTATGCTGCACCCACAACTTAAAAAGAAAAATTTAACTGATCCTAATCCTAATATATCAACTGATAAAGTTAGTAAATCTATTTATGTGCCTAAGTTTAATCAAAATGGGAATACTACTTCTAACTCTTTGAAACCCACTGAATTGCTCAATGAAGTGCTCAATGATGATACTTCCAATTTTCAATCTGAGCAGGTAAAAGATATTGCTAATGTTGCTCATAGTGTTGAAATTTGAATGAAAATTTGAGGTTGGAGGAAAATATGGAAAAGAATTCTGAAGCTGATCTCAGTATATGTGCTCTTAATGGTATTACTACCTCTCCTTCTCCTAATCCCAAGATTGACATGCATGCTAATCTGACCTTTCAACTTGATCCTAAAATTTAGGAACGGGAAGTTATCATTATAAATGCTTTAACTAACTCTGATCTTATTCTTAATACTACTAATCAGTCTTTTTTGATGGAGATTCTTTGGAAAAAAATTGACCATTCCAAACTATTTTTAAAAAGAAATCCTTAAAAGCAAAAATGTTTCCTAATAACTCAACTAGATCTACTAGATCTTGTTCCTCATTTCATAAATAATGGTCCTTGGGGTTAATTACTTACTTCATCTTAATCCCTTTATTTATTTACTTTTTCTTAGCTTTTTTATATTTCTTTTATGTTTAACTCTCTTATTCGGAATATTCAAGGGTTGGGACCCTCATTGTCCGTAACCATGTTTGAAGTATCTATCATATTAATAATATTGCTTTTCTAGTTATTATTGAACCTCTCATACATTCTTCTAAAATCAATTATGTTGCTAGAATGCTCAACTTTAATAACTCTTCTATAATATTAGCAATATAATTAGGTGCTTTTGGAATAATTTAGTCAATGTATCTATCCTTGATGATCTCCAAGTTAATGTCCACATCTCATTGGGTGATTTTTTGTTCTAGGCTCCTTTGTTTATGTTCGTGTAATGTGGTAGGGGAACATCCTTGATAATTTAAGAACTTTTCTTTAACTAACAAACCTTGGTTGGTTGGGGGTGATTTCAACATTATCCTCTCTTCCTCTAAAAGAAGGGGTGGTTGTTCTCCTAACATTCATTATATGAAAGATTTCTCTAATATGATTCTTGATTGCAACCTTATTGACATTGGCTACTCTAGTTCTGAATACACTAGCATAACTCTAGACTGAAATAGCTTGATAGACCTTTTTAACTCCCTTTGATTAATCAATGGCCTCATGCCTCTGCTGAGCACTTGAGAACTTTTGATCATGTTCATCTTTTGATATCCATTAAAAATGACTCTAATAGATTATCCTCCTATACCTCTTTCAGATTCCAAAACATGTTGATTTAGCACATTGATTTCCTAAATGTTGTCTCCACCAACTGGGTGGCCCCTTCATCCTGATAATTCTGTTAAGGGCATGATTAGACTCTAGTTTAAGCTTAAAAGACTAAAACAAAACCTTGCTTGGTGGAACAAGCATCGGTTTAAAAATCTCTTTGCTAACATTAAAAATATGGAATAATTGGTTTGTTGTCTTGAAAATGATGTTTTGATGGGTTCTTCTAAAGCGAAGGATTTGAATGAAGCCAAAGACAACACTACCTATCGAATATGGAAGAAACTTATTGGTAGAAAAAGGTGCTAGTAAACATATTTTGATGGGGACAAAAATAGAGATTTTTTTTTTTCATAAAAATAAAGCTTTAAATTCTATCCAAAAATTAAAGATAATGGAAATTTGATCATTGACAATAATGAGATTAAAGACTCTACAAATCATTTTAGAAAATTGTTGAACAAGAGTCATACTTTATAGGCTATCTCCAACTCTCACTTTGATTCCCTTAAAATTACTACCGGTGATGACAATCATTTGCTTATTATGTTGCCAACAAAAGTGAGATTGGTAAAATTAATAGCATGAATGTTGATTCTATTGTGCGGAAGGTTACACTACTCAATTTTTTAGCATTGTTAGCCTATTCTTAAGTATGATTTAGTTGATGCTATGGTTGATTTCTTTAATGGTAATCCTTTACCTAGATATTTCCCACTTCCATTATCCTTATACCCAAAATTGATAATCATGAATCTTGGGGTGATTTCAGACCTATTTATCTGTGCACCTTTTTTTATAAACTTATTGCTAAATTTCTTGCTAATAGAATTAGTCCTCTGCTTCAAAAAATTATTTCTCTCAACCAAACTAGTTTTTTTAGAGGTAGAGCTATATTTGATAACATTCTTCTCGCTCAAGAGCTGATTCATGATTTGGATGCCTCTAATAGAGGTGGTAACATCCTCTTTAATTTGGATATCTCTAAAGCTTTCGACAACATCTCTTGGGTTTGGCTTCTCTGATAATTTCATCTCCCTCATTAAAAATTGTATTAGTAATGATTGGTTCCCTATTATTCTGAATGTTGAGGCCTTAGGTTTTTTCCCTCCTTCTCACGGTCTGAGACAAGGTAATCACTTGTCTCCATCCCTTTTTATTATTAATGTGGAATATCTTTCTAGGAGCCTTAATGACCTCTTCAACAATAATCCAAGCATGTTTTTTAGAACTCTTGGTGGTATTCCTATCTCCCATCTTAGTTTTGCTGATGATTTCATTATCTTTAGTAATGCTTCCATTCATCACATTAAAAACATTAAAAGCTTCTTAAATAAATTTGGAAAGGAAAGTGGTCTTTTTATTACTGAAGGAAAAAGCTATATCATTCCTTTCTCTAAAATCTCTAGTAACAAAATCAATCAAATCTTGAAAATCACTAATTTTCAACAATGACACCTTCCAATTAAATATCTTGGTGCTCCTCTATATAAAGGTTGAAAAAGATCACACCTCTTTGATGAGTTAATCCAAAAAATTACAAATAAAATTTCTATTTGGGAATTTCATTTACTCTCATTTGGTGGTAGACTCACTTTTCTTAAGAGTACCCTTAACTCCATGCCTTTATATCTTATTCAAACCATTGTTCTTACTAATTCCACATTAAATAGAATAGAGCACCTCCTTAATAAATTCTTCTGAGGTTCAAACAACTTTATTAAAAGGATGCATTGGACTTCTTGGTATAAATGTTCTGGCACCCTTGCTGAAGGTTGGCTTGGCTGCAAGCCAATCTGGGAATCTATTACTACATTCTCTCATAAACTTTGGTGGAACTTTTGGAGCAACAATAGTCTTTGGGCTAAATTCATGACTGCTAAGTACTGCCAGGGTAAGCATCATCTCATTTGTCCTTACAAGGTGGGTGACTCCCATGTATGGAAAATACTTTGTTCCATCAAATGGGAAGCTAAATCCCTCATTTCTTGGGGGGTTAACTCAGGATCTTCTCACTTTTGGAAAGACAACTGGACTGGCAATGGTTCCATTGATGACTTACTATCTACTCACTTGACAGTTGCTATTAAAATGAACTCATTCTGATTGAATAATAAATGGAATGATAGTAAGCTTATTGATTATATTCCTACCTCTCTTTTAGATAAACTTACTAACATCCCTATCATTTCTATGCAACCTGATCAGATTATTTTTAAATTGTCTATAAATGGTAATTTTAACCTTAAAGATGTCTGGATTCATATTAGAGAAGCCCATGCTTTCTCTAACGTGTTTTTTAAACTTTGGAATATCACTTTCCCTATTTCTTATTCTATTCTAACATGGAGAATTTTGAAAAATTTCATCCCTGTTGAGTCTTTGATGTGGGGTAAAGGCTTTCATTTACCTTCAAAATGTTACTGCTATTTTCATATTGAGAATGTGAACCATGTATTTGTCGATGGAGCTATTGCCTCCAAACTATGAGTTTGGTATGATGAGCTTTTCAATATTGACCAATTTAATGTCTCTTTATCCTTATATCAACTTCTTGATGTCTATTTTCAAAAAACTATTACAGGTCTCATTAAAGTGATAACTGCCATCACTCTTATATGGTTCATATGGATGGACAAAAATGATGCCAAACATCATGGGATTCCTATGAACCATAAAAGGATTATTGCTAGAATTAAAGATAAAATTCATGCTTTATTTAATGCCAATTTAATTACCAACAATCAATTTAAAGGCTATAAATTTGTGTCCAACAAACTGGGCCTTTTTGCTGAGTATCCCAACAATAAAGAAGATAAGATTGTCTTGATAACGCCTCATAATAATATTATCATAATACACGATGGCTCAAAAATGTTTTGGTGGTGGCATTTTCGTAAACTATAAAGGCAATATTATTTGTGCTTTTGCAAATCCATTTACTATTTGTTAACTTTGCTAAATTAATGGTATTTAACAAAGCTATTAAGATTTGTTTACAAAAAGGTTGGCCCAATATCTAGATTGAGGTGGATGCCCTTTTGCTAATTGATATGCTGACTTCCACCAAGGTGGGAAATACATATTTATATTACCTTCTTAATCATACTAGCTCTTATATCTCAAGTTTGTTTCAAAATCATTTATTTTGGCATGAAGAAATGCGTGTGTTGATTGCTAATCTTGGTTGTAGATTAGATGTAATAACTTTCTTTGACCATTCAAGTCTTCATAAACATTTGCACAACACTGGTTTACCTTATCTTAGAGATTAAGTCTCATTTTTTTGCTTTCTGGTCTTTTATCAGTTAGTCTTTCCTGTATGTTCAATCTGTTATTTAATTTCTATGTCTTCTCAATTTTTTTGATGCATTTTCTTATATCATTTTTCAGGTTATCCTATAATGTAGGCTCTTGCCTCTGTAGTCTCAGCTGTTGGTTAGTTGTTAGTTGTTCAGCTACATCTTCGGTTCTACTTTATTTGCATTTTCCTTTCCTGAATGGGGTTGTGCCACCTGATTCACTAACCTACTGGTTTGTGCTACCCCTTTTCCTAACCTGCAGGGATAGATTATTTATTTTGCTTGTCTTCAATGCTATTTCCTTACATGATAGGGACTACTTCTTTCTTACCTTTCCTGTTATATTTAATGTTATTGTTTGCTTAGCTGCTTGTCTATTTTCCCTTGATTTGAAAGGTTTTATTGCTATTATTATTTTTATTCTTATTTTATTTCAATGCAATGAATCGCTAATTACACTTTGTTGGGTTCAATATTTGGTTTGTATTTTGGCAATTGGTTGAATGGACTTTAGATCGTCAAGCTAACTATTTGTGTTCTGAATAGTCTTTTGTCCAGTTATTTGTTGTGTGGTTAACCATATTAATCCCTTTCAGATGAATCTATAGGCTATTTCATTTTTATCTTGGATCCCTTAGACTTGTAATTACTATTGTGATCATGCTATTATTAAGGTGATTGTTAACACCTGTATTGCTGACCCTGAATGGCTTTCCTCTTTATGGGCTATTTTTTGGGCCAAGAATTTTAATCTAGGTAATGATGGTTTTGCTTGTATGCTGAATGGATTTTTGGATTACTATGTTTAGAGGTGAATATTATTTTTGGATTCCTTGGCCTTTTGTTTTGCTAATTTCCATGTGGTTAACCTCATTATTTATGGTTTTGCTATACGATTTATCTCCTAATTTTACTCTTGGCTCTAGAATTCTATTAATAAGGTGGATGTGGCCAAGATGTTTCATCTGGGTAGGAATGTTACTAGCTGTGCATTTATATGCTTTATTGGCTTTAGTTGGTGATACTTATCTTATAAGAGATTGGTGTCATCGCTTTACCATTTTGATCTATGTTGTCTTTCTTTCTATAATGTATGTGGCTATGTTTTAGTATGCAAGTTTTAAAGATCATATGACTTTCTTCGATGGATGTTTTTCCCTGTTTGTAGGCTATGAAGGCTGTGATGATTTCACTCATTGTTTGGCTGGTAGTAGCACTTGTGATGTAACCCTTCAATAAAAGTTTGGATGCTCATGTTTGTGGCAGCCCCAATTTTGTGTGACTTAGCCTGAGCCTATTTTCACACACTTTTCCATCATTCTCTCATTTTATTCTGATTTTATTTTCAATTGGAATTGTATCACTTTAATTGTGCTAACTCTTTCTTCTAGATGTTTGCAGATGTTGTACTATTTTCTTGAAGGTTTCCTCTCTAGTGGAGGCATAGGCTTCTCTCATCCTCAAGAGCTTTTGATGAAGGTGGTCCAATGGCTTCCCTCTTTGATCAATTTATATCTTTTTCTTTCCTCTTTTTGTTGATTTGTTTTAATTATACTTAGATAGGGGATTTAATCTCTAGGCTGATTGTAGCTCTTTGAATAGTAGTCTTGAGTTTATCCCCTCTTCAAAACCTTATAACCCTTTTTTGTGGCAATAAAATTCCCCTATACGGGGTTCCATAAAAAAAAAACTTTAACCCTACCCTAACCCTAACACTAACCCTAACCGTATTAATCTAACATTAACCCTACCCCAAACCATTACCCTAACCTTTAACCCTAACCCTAACCTTAAATCCTAAACCCTAACCCTAACCCTAAACCCTAAACCCTAATCTAAACCCAAATTTAACTAAATTTTAACTAAATTTAAATCTAATCTAATATTTAAATCTAACTTTAAACTCAATCTTAATCTCTAATCTAAATCTAACCTAACTAAATCTGAACTGAATCTACTAGTTTAACCTTAACCCAACTTACTTAATCAACTCTAACCTTAATCTTAAACTTAATCCTAAATCCTAACTTTAACTTAATCCTCTAATCTAACTAACCTTAAATTTTACCTAACCTTAATTTAATCTTAATTCCCTAACCTTAACCTAACCTTAATCCTAAATCTAATCTTAAGAAATCCACCTTAATCTCTAATCCTAAATTTTAACTCCCTGAATGAACCCGAATTTAACTGACCACCTAATTAATTTAATCTGACCTAACTTAATCTTAATCCCTAATAACTTTAATTTAATTCGACCTTAATCTGACCTTTAATTTTAACCTAATTTTTTAATTCCCATCTTAATTTTAATTCTTAATCTAACCCTAATCTTTTAATCTTAATCTTAACTTTAACTTTCTTAACTTTAATGACCCAATCTTAACAATTTTAACCTTAACTAATTTGACTACCTAATTTTAATTTATAACACTTTAATTCCTAACTTTAACCCCTAACCCTAACCCCCTAACTCCTAACCCTAACCTAACCCTAACCTTAACCCTAACCCTAACCCTATCTTTTTCCTAGATATTTCTTTAGTACTTCTATTGTTCTCATACTTAAGAAAGATAATCTAGACTATTGGAGTGATTTTAGACTTATTAGTCTTTGCACCTTCTTCAATAACCTGAGTTCCAAATTTTCTTACCAACAAACTTAATATTTTAATTAATAGAATTATCTCTCTTAACAAAACTGGTTTTGTTAGAGGTAGATCCATTTCTAACAATATTTTACTTGCCCAAGAATTAATTCATGATCTTGATGCCAAGACTAGAGGAGGAAACATTCTTTTCAAATTAGAAATTACCAAAGGCTTTGATAACATCTCTTGGGATTTCCTTTTCCATATTCTAAATTTATTTAGGTTATCTAATAAATTTATTTTTCTTATTAAAAATTGTATTAATAATGCATGGTTTTCAATTTTGCTTACTGGGAAGCCTTGGGTTTCTTTCCCTCTTACCATGGATTACGCCGGATCCTTTATCTTTCACTTTATTTATTATTATTGTTGAGTACTTATCATGGAGCATCAATGATTTATTCTTAAAAAATCCTAGTATGTATTAAAAAAGTCTTGGTGGTCTTCTTATTTCCCATTTAGGTTATGCAGGTGATTTCATTTTTTTTTTTGGTGTAATGCTTCTATTCATCACATGAAGCATCTCAACTCTTTTTAAAATAAATTTGTTAGAGAAAGTGGCCTTTCTATCAATGATAACAAAAGCTATTTTATCACTTCCTCTAGTATCTCCAATAATAAAATCAATTAAATATTGTATATCACTAAGTTTAACATCAACACTTACATCTTAAGTACTTGGGTGCTCTGCTCTTTAAAGGCCTGAAATGTTCTCATCTCTTTGATGAGCTAATTCAGAACATTTCAAATAAAATTTCTGTTTGGGAATTCCATTTACTTTTTTTTGGTGGTAGGCTCACTATTCTTAAAAGAACTCTCAATTTAGTGCCTCTTTATTTGATTCAAACTATTATGCCCCCTAATGCTACACTTATCAGAATTGATTATTTTCTTAACAAATTTTTTTGGGGCTCCAATAATTCTACCAAAAGAATGCATTGGACATCTTGGCATGAATGTTGTGGTCTTGTGCGAGAAGGTGCTCTTGGTTGCAAGTCTATTCGTGAAGCTATCACGCCTTCTCTCATAAGCTCTGGTGAAATTTTAGAAAGAATGATAGCCTTTGAGCTAATTTTATGATGGAAAATTTTTTGCCAAGGTAAACACCCCCTTAACTGTGCTTATAAAGTTGGTGACTCTCCGGTTTGGAAAAGGCTTTGCTCCATCAAATGGGTTGTTGAATCATTAATATCTTGGGGTATTCAATTGGTTCTTTTCTTTTTGGCAAGACAGTTGGATTGGCAACGGATCTATTGACACCCTTTTATCTACTCACTCTACTGCTACTATCAAAGTTAATTCCTTTTGGCTTAAAAATAATGGGAATGAAAGAAAACTTGAGAATTATATCCCTATTTCTCTTTTTGACAACTTTAGAAATATCCCCATTTCTTCTAACAAACTTGACCAAATTCCTTTTAAGCTTTCTTATAATTGTGACTTTGTATTTAAAGAGGTTTGAAATTTTATTAGAGATAAACAGAACCCCTCTAATGTTTTTATTAAACTTTGGAACAATATCATTCCCATTTCCTATTTATTTTTAGCTTAGAGGATTTTGAATAATTCCTATGGACTCTTTGCTCTATACTAAAAGGGTTTTACTTACCTTCTAAGTTCTATTATAGCTTTCATATTGAAAATGTAAATCTTATTTTTCTCAATGGTGCTATTGCTTCTAAATCATGGTTTTGGTATGATAGTTTATTTAATACCAACTATTTTCAAGGTTCTCTTTCTTTATATCAACTTCTTGAAGTCTATTTCAAAAATATAGTGAAAGGTCATATCAATGTTTTAATTGCTATTACCCTTATCTCGTTCATCTGGATGGATAGAAATGATGCTAAATATCATGGTATTCCTATGAACCATAAAAGGATCCTAGCTAGAACTAAAGAAAAAATTCATGCTCTTTTAATGCCAATGTGTAATATTCATTTTAAAGGTTATAAATTTGTGGCTAAAAAAATTAGGTATCATTATGCTCGAGTTTGAATCTTATAAAAGTGTTAGGATTATCCATTGGATAAAACCTAAAGATAATTTGATTAATGTGAATACCATGGTTCTATTACTTCCAATAAATATGGCTATGGTGGTATTCTTAGGGATTCTAAAGGTACTCATTTGTGCTTTTGTATCCTCTCAAAGCCCAATCTATTATTTTGTCGAGCTTATGTTAATAAAGCTATTGAAATTTGTTTGAATGGAGGTTTCCTTAACATCTGGATTGAAGTTGATGCTCTCTTGCTTCTTGACATGCTTAATTGCAATAGAAATGGTAATGCTGAATTATTTTATCTTCTTAATCATTCTAAAATATCTTCTTTCTCAAGTTTGTTTTAAAATTTCCCACATCTTTCATGAAGGTAATTCTTGTGCGGATTACTTGGCAAAATTTGGTGCTAACTTAAGTGAGTTCACTTTATTTGACAACCAAACTTTTCCTAAGCTATTAAGAGGTTTGGTTAATTTGGATAATACTGGATCACCTTATATCAGATTATATATTCTTATCTTAGTTTTTGGTGTTGGTTTTGAAGATCTTTGCTTTTGGTTGCCCTTGTTCAACCCTCTTTGGGTTATGGTTATCAACTTATTTTCTCTCTTTGGCTTTATGGGTTATGTTTTTGATCTCTTACTTTGATTGGCCTGGTTTTGCTACTGGTGGTATTATTGTAAGTGCAACTTGGGTTGTCTTGGTTTTTAGTGGCTTCTTATCTAGGGGTGTTTACCACATTTTTCCCTATTTTTTATATCCTCCTTTTGGGTTGTGGCTATGGGTGGTAGGTTTT